>PVJO010000617.1:0-27500 GCA_004026905.1 Hystrix cristata | reverse complement strand
GTCCGGATCTACAGCTTGCAGAAGGACCCTCTGCCCGCTACCACACCTGACTTGTAAGAAGCCGGAGGAAGCCAAACTGTAAGCTCTTAAGTATTCATATATCTACTATTGTATCTGTTTCTCTAGAGAATACTGACTAATACATGTACCATTAAAATAAAATTTAAAAAAAGAAGAGTATTCATTTGATCTGACACATATTTTCCTTGGCTAGCTCGGTTGCTTGTTATTCCTATGTAGTTGTGTAATTCCACACAGGAGTACATGTCCTGTGGAATTATTCACTATACAATACATTGTAGGAACTGTTTTTTTTTTTTTTCTGTTTTGATGATGTGTGATTGTAAGCTCCATGAGAACACAGACATTTGTAGCACAGAGACTGGCATACAGTAAAATCTTAAAATGTTTCTTGGCAGTGAAAGAATGAAGAACAAATGAACTAAAAATGTACAAAGGTCATTAATAATACAAAGGTCCTTCTTCCCAAGTGAAAAATAAGAATTGTCTGACTCCTCTGTTCTAGGCATTTTACAAAAGTTCAACTATTGACATCTCCGGACAATTGTACTAAAGACCATGAAGTTGGTCTTAATATACAAAAATAATGAGAGAATAGGGAGAGGAAAGAAGGGCCACTGAGAAAGTAGGACTTATGCACATTAAAAGTGGTCCATAAACTCACCTTTGTAACCATCTGTTCTTCTCATTACAGAAACTATAACAATACTTTACCTTTCTATAGGTATTTTTCCCCACTTGATACCATGCTAACATGTTCACTGTTAGCTCAATTTCACTCTGTGTGTGTGTGTGTGTGTGTGTGTGTGTGTGTGTGTGTAGTAGCTTATTTTGGTACAAAAGAATTCTATGAATTTGCACCATCTCATGCTTCAGCCCTCTGCAGCCAGGAATCTATTGAGTTATGTACTCAGTGAGAAGTCCTCTCATTTTTGCAGCCCTTCTAGGGTAAGGAAAAACTGCAATCCTAGTTTTTTGTGCCATTCCCTGTCAAGTTCATGCAGACCATCTTTTACCACAAGACTAACTGTACTTCTTAAAAGCACCAAATTTATCCCAGAATTGACCTGAATTTCTTTCAATGTTTGGACTATCGCGAGTGTTTTCTCCCAATATGCTTCTGTATTTGTTTCCTATGGCATAATAAATTTTCAAAATTTGTAATTTGAAATACATTTATTCTCTTCCAGATCTAGAAGTCCGGAGTTTGGAATCAGTATGTTAGCTGTGCTACACTCCTGACAAGAGGTTCTGGGGCACCTCTTTTCCATGTTCTGGTAGCTGCCAGTATTTCTTGGTTTGTGCCTACATCACTCCAGTCTCTGTCTCTATGACCACACTGTCTTCTCTTTGGGGCATGCAGCATCTCTGTCTGTCTCTTTCATATTGCCTTTAAGCCCACCCTGATAAGGCCAGATAATCTCCCCATCTCAAGATGATTAACTTGCTTATATCTAAAAAAGACCCTTTTCTCATGCAAACTAACATTTACAAGCTCCAGGGAATCACATGTGTTATCTTTTGTGGCTATTAACAGCCTACCACAGTTTATACTTATATTTACCCACTCTGTGCTCAATGTATGACAACCTACTTATTGAAATTTACGAAAATTTTTTTACACTCCTTGAATTCCAACGTAAGCTACACCTCAGCAATTATCTGACTCTAAAAATTATTTTATTTTATAATGAAAACGTGTAGATTGTTTCAATGCAGTGATAAACGCAAAATGCTACATACAGGTTCTAAGACGGTCATGCTATTAAATTATCTGGGATCCATATAATTTGAATAGTGGTCGAAAGGACTGAAGAGAGAAGAGAAAGCTTAAAGGAAGATTAGATAGCTTTCCTCATATGTATGAAGATGTTTTACAGAGAATGGGAATTAGATATGTGCTGTTTAGATTGAGTCAGGAACAATTAACTACAGGAGGAGAGAGACAAATTTCAATCCGTTGTACGAAGTATCTCCCTCAGAATGCAGTCCCTTCCTAGTTCTGGAAATACTCCCGTATGTGCAAAGGCTTTGAGGGAAGTACGCAGAGGGGAAATGTAAAGGAAATGCCCTCAAATACAAGTTGATGATATTTCATAAAAACACAATCTCTTTAATGATTGGTTTTAGATACATCAAATATTATTCTTCTCCAACCCATTTTTGTAATTATAGCCAGAGTGATCTTTCAAAGAGTAAATTTGATTATGTCAGCCCCTTAATTAAAACCCTTCATTAGATCAAAGCCCTTTCTGTAATGACTCCTCATTTCCTTGCCATTCTCTTTTTTTAGGGGGCGGTGTTGGGGGTAGAACTGAAGGCCTCGCGCTTGCTAGGTAAGCGCTCTACCACTTGAGCTAAATCTCCAACTCCTTCCTTGCCATTCTCATCTGGATTATTTTTCCTGTCTGCATTCTCATCGGACTTTCAGTTGCGGAACTGTAGATGTTCCCTTCTCGCTCCTACCGAGGAACAACTCCTTTCTACCTCAAGTCTCTTTTTGCCTGGGATACTCCTACCCAAAGGTAACTGTCTCCGGGGACGCTTTTCTAGCGTGTAAATCAGTTGTCTTCCTATGCGCATTGCAAAATACCCTGAATTGCTTCAAGATAAAAGCATCCCTTGTATAATTGACATGTCTTGCTAAAACCTAAGAGGTCTGAAGACAGAGAAGATGAATCGTGTTCAGCACTCTGCCTAGCGTATGGTGGCATATTCAAATATTTGTTGAACGAATGAATGGACTGTTTGTTGTTGTTGTTCTTGTCTTGTTTTTAGTTGAAGTGTATAAGTCCAATGACAAAGAATGTCTGACATCAGTTTTCAAGCTACAAGTTCTCAGGACACACCAGCAGGGTTTCTGGCAGGAGTGTATTTCACGCGCAAGATTCAAGGGCACCTTGGCGGAGCTGGCTTACCATGACCCCCGGAGCGAGAGATCATCGGCCTTCTGCACATTCGCTGAAAAAGAACGACAGGTTCTGCAAGTCTTTCCATCAGAGCTGGGCTTACGCCGCAGCGAAGGCTCCTCCTTTCCCTGGCTCCCACCAAGTGCCAAGCGGCGGCGACCTGCAGACACCCTCGCGGGGCCCCAGACAGCCGCCGGCCTGTGGACTCCTGCACCGCCCCCGGAAGACCCAGAGGCCCCGCCCCGCCCGCCGCGGTCACGTGACCCGGAGTGTGACGTAGGAGGAAGGAGACGCCATTAGAAGGAGGCGGAGAGGCCGTGCGGCTCGCCTTTCGTCGGGTTCCTGACGTGGTCCTGGGCCCTTCGTTCTCGGGCTTTCTCGGGCTCTTTCAGGCCGCGCCCGAGGAGGGGTGCGGCGGGCGCCGGGTCGGGCGGCGGGCCGCGGCGGAGGGCTGCGCCGCCGCGGCTGTGAAGGCGCCGCCGCGCTGGTGGGCCCGGGCGCCGGGATCGGCGGGATGGCTGCGGCCGGCGGCGGCGGGGCGGCGGCGGGGCGCGCCTACTCGTTCAAGGTGGTGCTGCTCGGGGAAGGCTGCGTGGGGAAGACGTCGTTGGTGCTGCGCTACTGCGAGAACAAGTTCAACGACAAGCACATCACCACTCTGCAGGTGAGGTTGCCTTTCCGAACGCGCCTGGCCGCCTGGAGAGTAAGGACGGGCTGCCCGGAGCGGGGTGCACAGGCCCCGAAAAGCCCCGGTGTCCCCCGAGGTGGCCGCGCGCGTCTGGGAGTCCCCGTCCGTGGACTCGTTTTTCCCCTTTGATGCGCTTCCGCTTGGGCCGTAGGTGCTTCACCCTGCCGTCTCCACGGGGGAGCCCTTTTTTCTTTTCTTCCGAATTAGGAACTTAGCTGGGGATTCGATTTTACGAACGAGGTGATTTGTAACTTCAGCTCTTGATGATGACAAAGTGCTTATGCAAGTTACATTTTGTCCTGTCTCGAGTGACAGGAACGGAAAAACAGCCGCCTCTCTGGAGGGCTTTTGAAATGACCGCTTGGCAGGGCAGGTTACGCAGTTTCGTCGCAGCCTGCGCGGGTCTGACTTGTGGGTCACTGATTCTGCGAGGTCGGTCAACCCTCGTTGAAACCTCATGTAAATGCTGACCAGCAGTTAGTCCCCAAACTAAAATCTTGGGCCGCTGATACTGTTCATTTTCTCTACCTGTCATAAAAACCTGGCCTTATTTTGCAGTTGGTTACAAGGGAAATGTGTTAAAAATTTAATCGTTGAGACTGAAGCCAGACTGAAGCCAGGCCTTTTGAGAGGGAGTTGCAGTCTCCCCCGCCCCCAGGATATCAGTTTGCCAGAGGCAGTAAAGTCTAGTGAACTTTCGAGGCTGATTGCCTAGATTCATATCCTGCATCCGTCCATTTAACTAGCTGCGTGGTCTTGGGTAAATTGCTTAATCTATCTATCCAAGTTTTATCCCGTTCAAATATCCGCAATAATAATATCTAACACTTAGGGTTGCCAGGATAAGTATATGTAAAAGCGCTTTGGACAGGATCCAGTGTAAGCACTTTGCCTTTATTATTACTGCCCCAATTTGCACAATAGATCTTAATTAGTAATTGGGTAGTGTGCAAGAACATGGATGCTATTTAATGGCATGCATTATATTCTCCTAATTGTTGGGACATTTTATGTTCGATGCTATTAATTTTAGGCCTAGAATTTACAAAGATGCTCTAGTTCTGACTCCATGTTCTGTTTTTACATCTTTGTTTTTAATCCTGTGTAAAGCATGACATCTGAAGAAGTGAATGGTCCTAGTGCCACAGGTTAATGGCACAGTGCTGCCCAAGCTCAACTTGGAGCTCAGGTCAGACTTCACATTTTAAGCAGTTAGGTTACACTGCTCTGGATACTTGTAAGCAAGCCATTTAGCATTTTCCTTTGTGTTAGGATCTGAAATAAAAAAGAAAATCGTCGTGATTGAGATCTTAATGGTTTTTTTTTTAATTTACCCCTCCAACGTAAAAACATTATTACACACTTCTAAAACATCCTCAAAGCTAAATGCAGGCTAAGATTTTTAAATACATGAGAAAAACTGGAATAAACCCCACAGGAGAGGATCACATTATTATGATGGATCTCCAGTATGAAAAGTACAGTGATCCCTGATTTTTTATATTTATATAACTCATAAGCAGTATCTAGATTATGTTAGAAAATTGAGGATTTTCTTATATCCCACATATGAAAACAGCACTCTAATCCTTGCTCTTAAATATCAGTTTACATCACCCTTCTTAGCAGAGTTTTTCAGAAAAGTTTGGTATGTATGACCTATAACACATACCCTTGTATGCTTTTAAAATTTCCAAAAATGGGGAGGTCGTGTATCTGACAATACGAGAGGAAGAGTTCCCCTTTCCTTTTCGACAAGTCACCTATCTTTATAAAATACTGAGTGCTTTGTAAAGTACTCTGTCATAGATTTGTATTTCAAAAGAACTGTAGGACTGGAAGGAGCCTAAGAACTTATGTTTCACTGTTTTGGTCTTTCGTTGAATATTTCAGCCAAAGGATTGTCTGCCTTTTCTTCTCTAGTATCTTGGAGGTGAAATGAACTGATAAACAAAACAGAAAACGCAGTATGTCTTGAGGTGGCCCATTTCATTTTTAGACAGGTCTAATTTCCAACAGGTTTTTCTGCGTGTAAAGCCAAAATCTGTTTCCCTGTGGTTTCCAGCCCTAGTTTTGCCCTTTGAATCTTGGTCTCATATGACATCCCTTCTGATCGTTGAAGATAGCTATCACATCTCATTGAGCCTAGTCTTCTCTTGGGTAAACAACTTTAACTAGATCTCCAATAACATTATTTTAAATCTTTTTATTATTCATATTTCACTATTTTCACATCTTGTCTAGACTGTTTAATCACTGTCCTTTTCCTTTCTTCCCTCCCACCCCAACCCAAGACCTTCGCATTGAGCTACATCTCCAGCCCGTTTTTTTATTGTTTGTTTGTTTTGTATTGTTTTATTTTGTTTTTTTGAGACAGGATCTATGTAGTTCAGGCTGGTCTTGAACTCCTTGTGTTACCCAGGCTGGCTTCAAATTCAGGATGATTTTCCTGCCTCAGTCTCCCCAGTGTTGGGATTATGGGCATGCAACCCCATGTTCAGCATTATCTTTTGTTCTGAGACAAGGTCTTGCTAAGTTACCCAGGCTGGCTTTGAACTTGTAATCCTCCTGCCTCTGCCTAGTGAGCTGTTGGGTGTCCTTTTTTCTTTAAAATGAGATGCTTTGAGCTATAGAAATGAGTCCAGGAATGATTTGAACTGAGCAAAGAAGTGTAGGCTATCACTTCCCCTAATGAGAATCAGTTTCTAACACTGAAGTAGAAAAGATTCTGAGCTTTTTAGGCACCTGTCACATTGATTAATATTGGATTTTCTCCCAACTAAAAGATCTTCGTCCTAACTGCTTCAAAAACTATTATATCCCTCAAATTCTCTTTTTTATGATTCTGTAGTTTTTGTGTGTCTCTAATGTACTTGACCTGTTAAAGTTGGCTTATGATTTATTTACTCCTGTGGTTTAAAGCCTCTTAATGTCCTTTTAAATCTTGATTCTGTAGTTCGTGAAACATTGATTGGGCTTCTATGGGTTAGGAAGTGGGTGGGTCCTGGACATGGGAAAAAGAGTAAGGCATGAAAGCTGCTGTCTGGATTATCTATGTTACAGCTTTGTGCCCTGAAGATTTTGTTAAGAATGCCCTCAGTGTTACTGATAAAGACTCTGAAAGAAAGAGGGAAAAGATCCAGTGAAGACTTTGAAAGAAAGAGGAGAGAGGGGACCAAATAAAAAACTCTATAGTCCAGTGATGCATTGCCAGAAATGAGTTTTTCTTTAGACATGCAGAATCTTAGGGTGGCTTATGGTGGGACTTTTTTAGTCTGTGTGTGGCCGAGGGCCATCCCTCCTCTCCCCTTTGTGTGAGAAATAGTTATTAATGGATTGTTGTATGCGTTAATGATAATGGAAGCAGAACACAGTTTTAAGACCAACCTGTGTGGACCCCACTACCTAGTGGACATAAATCCTTCACTGAAATTCAACATACTTAAGTTTATATCAGCACAACTCAAATAGCTATGTCTTTGAAAAGTGGCCTGTATGTCTGTCAGCAGATGAACGGATAGAGAAAATGTGAAACTCAGTGGAGTAGTATTCTGCCGTGAAGGATAAATTTGAGTCATTTGTAGGAAAATAGATGCACCTGGAGACTATAATGTTAGGTGAAATGAATCAGACACACAAGCTTAAATGTTACATGTTTTTCTCATATGAGAAACCCAGAAAATAAAAAAAACTAAAAAGCAAAATAAAAGATAATAGGAAACACAGAGGCAAGGGCAAAGGCAAGGGGGGTGGGGTGGGGAACTAAGAGACGGAGGGAGGGAAAGGAGATAAAAAAGAATTAAGATGTGTTATATACATGTGCCAGCTCCCCACAGTGAATGTAATCATTATGTACTACAAGATGTACTAATAAAGAAAATATAGTTATTCCAACATCACAGTTCTCTTTTTTGTTTAGCCACATCAATCTTGCCCACAAGGATTATCATGAGATGCTTTGTCAAATGTTTTCAGAAGAAAAGATAACACTGTGCTTGTGCGGTATCCAGATCTATCCAGAAGCCTGCCATGTGGTGGAAAGAGAAGGGATTTAAAGTTAGACATGGGTGTGACATCTCACGCCCATGGCATAGCCATCGTGATCTTAGCAGGTTGTTCTGTCTGTGAGTTGTCTCCTCATATATAAAATGCAGGTGCCTCACTCATTTTTGTCTTTCGTGTGGGTTACATCGACAGTCATGACATATAAAGCTCCTAGCACGGTGCTGGCTTATCCTTGTTTATTTGGCTTATTTTGTGTGTGTGTGTGTGTGTGTGTGTGTGTGTGTGTGTGTGTGTGTCTCCTCTGGAGATCACACTCAGGGCCTTACATATGCTAGGCAAGCTCTACCACTAAGGTATATCCCTAGCCTGCTGCATATGTTTGTTTAATATAAATGTTAGCTGTTGACTAAATAGATGGTTGTTAATTTGTTTCTTTCTTTCATGGTATCTCAGAAAAGGTAATGGAATTAATTTGACTTGAAGTATTTTGAGAACCTGTGTTGTCTCTGAGAGAATGAGTGCATTTAAAAATTGTATATGGTAGTACTTTTTTAACGTAATTGCTTATAAATGTGTATTTTTAAAATTGTATCCATGCATACTAGCGTTTTGATTGGGATTGACATTTCTAGAATTCGCTTTTTTAAAAAAAAAACTGTGACGTTTGCAGAGCTTTGGTGTTTTAATAATGCTTTGTTTTTCCAGTGCTCCTTCTAGGTTGCTGATAGTTACAGCCTTGTAGATAAGTTCCCTGGCCCAGGACTTCAGCTTACAGAGAGTCCCCAACCTGCTTTGTGTTAAATGATTTCTAACTTTGATAACTTGATAGAAAGACTATTGGAGTAAGTTATTGCTCATTCTTTTTCTTTTTTCTTTCGATACTGGGGATTGAAGCCAGAACCTTCACGGTGAGCTACATTACCAGCCCATTTTTTATTTTTTATTTTGGGATAAGTTCTCACTAAGTCACTGAATTACTCAAGCTAGGCTTGAATTTGGGGTTCTCTTGCCATAGCCTCCCAGAGTGCTGTAATTACGGACCTGGCTAGTCTGCTGCTATGCACCATCATGCTTGGCTAGTCTGCTGCTTTTTCTGTGAAATTTACTAAGGCAATACTTTTAACTATAAGCGATTAAATTCAAGAAATGCTTATTTTATACCTGTCAAATGTCAAACATTGTACTAGCTAGGGAATATAAAGATGAGTAAGGTACTTAATCATCAGTTAAGTTTCTTGACTTTTAAAGGGTTGTGCCATTTCAGTTGTAATCACTTCCTGTCTTTGATATCTTTACATCTGCACTCCTGGACATTGATTTCCTTTTCTCTAGTTGTACTCCTTTTTTTTAATTTATCGAATGTACTTGTTAACAATTATGCACTGTGATGTCTATTACTTTTGACTAATCTCTGTAAAAGGTAACATTGTAGTCAGAACCATCTTCTCTTTCAGGATTCTAAACTGTGGAGCCTTCCTGTGTGCCTCTTGAAGTCTAGAGTAGGTACCTGGCATTTGATTAGCAAAATAATGATAATAATGTTGGCTGGACAAGTAGTACTGTATCCTGACAGTTTGGTAAATGAGAACAATTTAAGACTTAGATTAAATTTCCAAGGTTCTACAAATAGAAATGGTGTGCATTTTTCCTAAACCAGGTCTCCTTTTTTGTTTTGTTTTGAAATTTCCTGAGCAAGACTTGGCTTTCAGGTGCTAGCACTTGGTTTTGCATCATAGTCTTTGGTCTAGAAATCTTTGTTTCCTTGTTTGTAAGATTAATATTTTGAATGTCTGAAATACAGTGTCTTGAATGTCTGACGTATGTCTCTTCCTCTGGAAGCCACATGATTTTTGATTTAGTCAATTCATTATGATGGCATCTTCATATAATACTCTAGTTGAAGTATTTTTAAAATCTTTTTATCCCCTCCATATTGTACTATCTACATCTAGAAGTACATGTAGAACTGTGCAAGGTTGGGTAATTGTTTTAAAAAAGAAGTTTTTCTGAATCATGACCACAAATTCCTAATATGTAAGTATTCCACATCTGACTGCCATTTTCTGCTTTGTATTTTAAACTATCCCATAGAACTAGTGACTTTTTAACTTTGTTTTTGAAAGTCTTTATTTGGCGCTAAGCTGATTAGAATTCCTTTTTTAGAAACCAAGAACAGGAAGTATAAAAATATTGAAGCACCCATTTTAGTTTTCTGATAGCTAATTTTTATTGCCTTGCTACAAAGAGCTAATTAATTATCTGTCTGAATCCTGCATAGTATATCTAGAAATAATAATAGATACATAAATACTTAAGTTTGCAGCAGTGTTAGTGACTTGCAAAAATAATGTAACTAATTCTGTGCATAGTTTGCATAGTAAATACAGGAGCGTGTTCTCAATTCTGTTACTATGTTGTTTTCAACAACTTCCTTGTAGGGTACTTAGAAAGTGATGCTTTAGATATTTTGCTTTGCCAATGTTAGTAAGCCTAGCAAATAACTAACAGAGACTCAAAAAATTGGTTAAACACATTGTAAAAAACATCTTTCATCTAGCACATGTAATTCGTTCCTATCATTTGTTTCCCAAAGCCTACTTTGTTTTTTCTTAAACAGATTTTTTTTTTTTTTTTGGTTGTCCACTATGATTCTAGATAAGACGTTGGGTAAATAAGCACCAGGTACACATGACAAATGATAGCCTGAGCTAATAATAGTAAGACTGTTAAGTGTTTTAAAATATTCTTCAAGTTTGGAAGATGGAATCAGTGGGATTAGAAGAAGGAGCGATGCTTTTACCCAGGCTTAGGAGGAACAGGCTGGAAATATACCATTACTTTGATACTTGTTACTTTATTCCTGCCCTGAGAATATTTTGAGAGGTGAGTAGGTATCCAGGAATGCTTAACTATCCCGGTGGAGGACTGCCAGATTAAGAATGTGTGTGTTCTAGAATAGGCAGTTTTATGCAATGGAAAAAACATGGTAGTCAGGCTTCCACCCACTGTAGCACCCAGCTAAGTTGTCTGACCTTGGGTGAGTCACTGTATTTTGAGTCTCAGGTTTACAACTGTAAAATAGGCCCAATTATATGCTTTATAGGCTTGTTGCAAACATTATATGAGAAAGCCCAAGCACAGAGTTTGAAATAGTCTGTGTTTTGTTTTTTTGTTTCCACACTGTAGTCTTACTACCTTTTGAATTGCTTTTGTTTAATACTCTCTTCCCCATTCTGGGTGGGGGGATTTCACTGAGATGTTGCCAGGCATTTATAAATCCCTTGGAAGTTTAGTAGTACACATGAGCAGTTATCTTAAGAGTGTGTTCATAGCTTTTTTCAGATTCTTCACTTGATCTTAGCCAAAAGGCCAAGAAGCAAGAAGCAATTTCTTCAGATTCTTAATTTCCTAATCACTTCCCCCTTTCACCTTCATTACAGTGTAACAGAATAAAGAGCCTTTGCCCCAGGGTATTATAACCACAAATGGTATCTAGTCAAATTGAGAGTGTACATTATAGAACTGATGAAAAAAGAAAAAAAATTTCAACCTTTTGATCATTTCCCATTTTGATAATACATTAAATATTTCAGTTTTATTCCCAAATGTAATTGCGTATTTGTTTAAAACTTTTCACCTGAAGAAAATATAAAATATTAAAAACTTAAAATGTATATAAAATAAGATCATTTATATTATAGAAGTAATCTTTCCACTAAGTAGGCCTAAGTTTTTCATTATAAAGGAAGATTTACTAGGAATCCTTTGATAATATGCTGTACCAGTGCATCACATATTCAAGTTGAAATAAGGTGGTTTGTAGGGAAAATTTTTGAAGCACCTCTTTCACATAAATTTACCTGGGCATATTTGTACATGTGTTTTTATCTACAATAACAGTATTCAAGTGTCTGTCATGGGCAGGAGCACTATGGCTCCCACAACCCTTCCACTAGAGAATTGTTAGTTCAGATGCCAGTCTGGGAGGTAGGTACCATAGCATAATGGTTATGAATCATTCCTAGAGCCAGACTACCTGGATTTCGGATGCTATACTGTCACTTACTGTGTGACCTTGGGCAAGCTATCTTCCATGTGTCTGAGTTTCCATATCTATAATACTTGGATAATAATTTTTATCTGACTCAAGGGTGTTAGGAGAATTAAATGAGTTAAAATTTGAAAAGCTCTTAGAACACTGCCCGTTTCATTGTAAGCACTGTGAACCTATTAAAAATATGTAGTCTAATTAGCAGAATGCTTATACCTGTGAAAAGATAAGTACAAGACTATATATGCTGTAAGTTATAAGATCAGTTACAAGTTACAAGATCAGGTAAATTCTTCAAGGTAGAGGAACTCAGTGTGAATTGTATGAATAGTGTAAGAAAACTTAAAAATGTAAGGAAGAATGAACAGGATTTGGGTAGGTGGAATTCAGAAAGTAAAGAATAGGCCTAATATGAAGGGAATTTTGCAAATAAGCAGTATAAATAAGCCATATAAGTTGGAAAGTAAGTAAAAAAATACTAGAAGCTGTTTTAGGAATATAGATATAGACAAGTTGTTGTAGAGGTCTTTTGACGCAAAGATAAAGCTTTGAGACTTATTTGTAGTTGTGGGCTCGCCAACATTTATATTGGAGAAGCTTATGAATGATTTTTAGAAGTTGCATAATACAGTACTTAGAAGAAAGTAAGCATTCAATAAATGTTAACTAGCAGTAGCAGAAATGCCTAGTATTTCACTGTATGGATGTGCTATATTTATGTTTTTTATGTATTATTAACTAATTAGCTATTAATGAACACTTTGGTTATTTTACTGTTTTTTATCTTGTTCCAACTTATAGTTAATGCTATGATAAGTACCCTTTCCATAAAATTGTTACATATAACCATAACTCCAAAGGAGAGACTCAATACTATTCTTTAAACTTGCCATTGGAGGACAGTCATGTTACAGAGGGAATGATAGAAAATAAATAACTCTGTCAGCTCCAATACACTCCCCTCTGCTACAAAGTCTTTCTTTTTTGGGGGGTGCTGGGGATCAAACTCAGGGCCTGTGCCGGCTAGGCAAGCACTCCAACCACTGAGCTAAATCCCCAGCCTGTCCCTCTGCTACAAAATACCAACACCACTCGTGGCATAAATGGTTATTATGATATTAGCAGCCAGTGGAGATGTTGTTCAAGCATACTTATTAAAAACTTATTAGGGAGTTCTTCTCTTGAGTTGTAAGATTTTTAAAAAGAAGAAGAAAAACTGGAGAGCTTCAGGAAAGATAATTTGGCATGCAGAGCAAGATAATGAAGAGACCAGAGGTGTTTACATATGACATGTAGGAGACTGCTGGTCATAAAACTCCAAGGAAATATGAAGACAGAACTTGAGAGGTTTGAGGGTTGGGGATTTAGCTCAGTGGTTAGAGTGCTTGCCTTGCAAGCACAAGGCCCTGAGTTCGATCCTTAGTACCAAAAAAAAAAAAAAAAATACTTGAGAGGTTTGGGGGGAATATGGACTGACAAAGGAAGAAGAAGGTATTTCAAAGTTTCTAAACCTTGCTGACAGCTGAGCAGAGTGGTATGGACCAGTATTCCCAGCTACTTGGGAGACCAAAGCAGGGAAATTACTTGTGCCCTGGAATTCAGGCCCAGCCTGAGCAGTGTAATGCGACCCTACCTGTCTCAAACAAACCAGCCAACCAAACAGCTGAATACAAACTTCGATGATTTGAAAATTGTGATAAAAATACTAAAGTATTTAAATGGAATGGAAAGTCAGTTTTGGAGTCAGTTTGGAATATAGTTTAAGGATTCACATTTTAAGTTCTTGTATATGGCTTTGATTTTGAAACCATAATGAAAACAATTGAGTTCGAATAATTGCATGCCTAATAATAGTAAGGAACAAAGTTGAGATTCAAATCCAAAGGTCCTATTCTTAACTCCTAATGTGTGGGAAAAGTCTTACTTATATTTATTGTCATAACATATATTTGGCCTTCTCACTCTTCAAGTTCCTCTGTTATTTTACTATTCATTCATTTATTTATTTCTCACCCTTTTCTGTATAATCTTTGTTTTGTGTAATGAACAGTGTGAAGTGGTATTGGGCCTTAAAGTCAGGAGTTCCTGGATTTATCCCACCTCTGCCATTTATATCTGTCTGTAGACTCTTTAGTTAATCGCTAAATTTAATGGCCTTTTCTTAGTTCTAAATTTCCTAGGTAGCCCCACAGCAAAAAAGTTCTTCCTAAAATCTAGATTTCTTCTTCAAATAATTCAGTATCCTCGCTTCTTATTTGCTTTACTTTTCTTCTATGCATTTGCTTCTGTATCAGTACACTTAATGTGACTTATTTCTACATAGCTCTGAATTCGTTCAGCTCTCGCTTCTTTTTGGGGGGGCAGCGCTGGGGATCGAACTCAGGACCTTGTGCTTAGCTAGTCTCTGTTCTTTAAAAAAAAAAAAAAAGTCAGCTAACCCTGGATTCTGAGTACATTTCCTCTTCAGTAACTCCTTACTCTAGTCTTTCTTTTCTGTCTTCCTGGTTTATTTCAAGCCTTTTTTTTTTCCTCTCCAACTTTGTAGGCCTTGTCCCGTCCTTGCTGATCCAACTTTCCTCCTATCCCAGTGTTTATTCTCTTAAAATACAGACTACTCTTTCCCCACTGCTTCCAGCCCTTTGGTAATCCATTTTCAGTAGTACTATTTCTTAAAGTTATTTCTTTTTTTTTTTTTATTTTTTTATTTTAAACCAAGAACATGTATTGGTACATTCTACATACAATGGTCACATTCATTACAGTAATTCTGTACCTATACATGATGTATCTTGGTTCTCCCCCCTCTTCCCCCCTCCCCTCTGCTCCCTCCCTATTTATAGCAGGTTCATTCATCATTTTCCATATTTTCCCATTCTCCTCTCTCTCCCCTGTTGTCTTTCTGCTTTTCCCTTTCTTTCCTTCTAGTACTCCTCTCCTCTGCACACCATCTTCCTTTTATATAATATCTATTACACCTCTTTGTCCTTATTTACAATTATGGTCTCTCATATCAGAGAAACAATTCGATGTGTGCTCATGAGTGTCTGATTTATTTCACTTAAGAGTATGTTCTCAAGGAACATCCATTTGTATACGAATGACTCTAGTTTATCCTTAAAGTTATTTCTTGTGATGAATTAGGCGTTTCTCCAGGGGAAAAAAGAGGTTCAATGCTACCTGGAAGAAACTTAGAGAAAAAGGTATCAAATGAGTTTGGAAAATACTTGAATAAATACACCCAGCCTCCCTTTTGGCTGCATGTGCTGGTGTGTATTGCAAATATAGAGAGAGCAGGATGTAACATTTCCTACATATACCTGACCATCATACACTTTTCTTAAAAATGTGTTTGTGTGTGTGTGCGCGCGCACACACACACATCTAATGTTTTGAAATATGTTTTCCTAAGACCTGTACAAGATAAAGCTCGTACTTTTATTGACATAGAATCCTAGGATCCTTTGAATTCAGACTTTACATAGTCTTACCCTGGCCTTGACTGTACAACTTGGAGATCTCCAAACACACTAGAGTCATGTGTTTCAAGGCTTCAATAGCTCTACCTATCTGTTATGGGAAACCTCTCTGTATATTGCTCCCAAAGCGAGCGGGAAACCCCTAGTGTATTTGAAGCCATGTTTGACTGATCCATGCAATCTTTAATACTTCCTTCCTGAGGACTCTTCTTACAGTGTGGCAAGACCCTCAGTTTTAGCAAATATCACATGGAATTGTTCCCTTTATGTTTCAAATTCTCCAATAAACTCTAAACTCTTTTCTGTAACATTAGTAATGGGGATAATTATTAGATATACAACAAACAGTTGAATCGTATAAATGCAGATACATTTGGAATAATATTGTTATTCATACAAAAAGTAAGTCACCATAAAGCATTTATTGTATCTTAGAAATCTCTTATGTTCTTTCTTCCTGTGAGTAAGGAAGATGACATCAAATCAGATACTCCAAGAAAAATTTGTTCCACATCTAGAGGAGAAAAACTAAGAAAAATTATTTAAAATTTTCAGTGCTGGGGACCAAATGCAGGGTTTTATTCATGCCAGGCGAGTATTCTACCACTGAGCTACATCTCCAGATTTTCTTTGTAAATTTAACAATTTGTACGCCTCAGGGTATCTTTTTCTTAGATGAGAATGTAGATAATATTCTGTCTTCAGTGAAAATAATGTTTGGTTATGAGTTAAAAATTCAATTTTTCCTTTTTGCTCATAGCTTAAATTTCACATTCATCTACCATTGTTAGGATATGGAACATTATTTTATATGAAACATTGTTTAATGTATTTCTCTTTCCTTAGGCATCTTTCTTAACAAAGAAGTTAAATATTGGTGGGAAAAGAGTAAACCTTGCCATATGGGTAAGTTAACTTTTCAACTGCATGAGTAAAAGTATCTGTTCTTGATATTCTGTTAACTAAAGGCCTTAAGAAATAGGAATTTGGATTTCTCAAATTTTTAAAGTTAACTGAAGGTTAGCCAAAATTTTTTTAATTAAAAATATCCCTAAATTCTGGTTAAGAATTACATTTGGAATACAATTTTATATTTGAAAATTGATGTCATAACTTTTCAGCAGCAAAGAATCTCCTCAGGGAGTCCAGTTAGAGGACAGGGTAGATGGGGAACACCACACCACCACCACCGAGTATCTCTGTGTGCCAGGCTCTGAGGGATGGCTGGTGGGTGTAGGGCTAGGCTAATGCTATAAGGTACTTTTGAGTAGATGGTGCTGATGAGTGCGCTCTTCTAGCTCTTGTCTCTGTGTGGGGAGCCTAAATTTAGGGCGGATCTTACTCCTGACCTATCACACAGTACTGGCCATTTTGACCCTCTGGCAACAAGAACTTTTTTAGTGGGGATAGGAAAGTTGCCCAAGAGTGGGAGAGTTGGGAGGAGGAAAGTAACCATTGTATACTAGTAACATTACGTATTGCTTCTAAGTTGACTTTTAAAATCAATTTGTTTTTGTAAACTTTTGTTTTTTTGAACAGTGTTTTGGGGTTATCTGTGATTTTATGCCCCAGTTTCCAGTTATTAAAAAAAGTTGAAAGAGATGTATCTTTTTGTTCTTATCTAATAAATGTTTGTTGCTTTATTTAGGATACAGCAGGTCAAGAGAGATTCCATGCATTGGGTCCAATTTACTACAGAGATTCAAATGGAGCTATTTTAGTTTATGATATAACAGATGAAGATTCTTTTCAGAAGGTATTCTGTTCTGTTTACTTTGTGAAGTCACTTAATCAGAAGAACAAAACTGATTTCTCAAGTCTCTTTTACTATGCCTTTGTTCACTAAATATGATTGTAAAAACTTTAAAAGTACACCATTTGTATATCAAATGGTGACCTCATTTTTTTTGTTCAAGTATTAATTTATACTGGATTACTTGATGGTTTATTGCATGACTTTCTCAAATATTAGCAAAAGGAAATAAGGTTAAGCTTCAGAAAAATAAGGGAGTTTGTTTCTTCTTAAAGAAAAATCACATACTTTTCTTCAATTCCAAACATATTGGGCACCTGAAAACTTGGTGTGATTGAACAGGCTTCCTCATTGTGAAGAGAAAAAAGGTAGAGCAAAATCAAGTTTAAGCTCTTTCTCCTCAACAAATATCCTGAAAGATATAATAAAAAATTTAAAAGGACAATCCAGGTAGTGCTTATTTAAAGTTTCTTCATTTTCTTTTAAACTCTTCAAAATTACCAACAAATGTGGGATTTTTAAAGTTGTTTGGGACCAAAAATAAGGTTACATCGAAATTACCTTTGAATTCTCATCACAATCAGGCTGGGTTGGGTATTTGATCTTTTCCTGCTAAAGTCTTTCTTGGAATAAATATGTCAGCATTGTGTAACAAAAGGGGATAATTTCCAAGGCAGCTTTCCTTGCCCTGAATTGTAGGTTCTTATTGAAATTATTTGTCTTTTTAGTTTGGTTTTTGTTTTGTTTTCTCTTTATTTTTCCCCGGTTAAATGGAGCAGGTACACAAATTAGCTCTTGGATTATTAATTACATGGCAAAGTAGTCTTACAGAGTAGGAAAGTGAAACGATAAGTAGCTTGCTAATTTAAGGGTTTGGGTTTGGGTTTGGTTTTGGTGGTACTTTTTTGTTTGTTTTTATTCAGCCTGGTCTTGATCTCACTATGTAGCTCAGGCTGGCCTTGAATTATGATCCTCCTGCCTCAGCCTCCCAAGTGCTGGGATTACAGGTGTATGCTACCACACCTGGTTTAACAGTTATTTTGGGGACTGCTGTTGGGTGCTAATTTTTTTTCCTTTCCTGACTTTTTACATGAAAATAAATGGTTTAAATACTTTATTGATTAAAAGAAAATTAAACCTTTTAGGTAGAAAAGTGACAAGTTTTTATGGCTACCTTACAAAACTCCCAAAATGTAGTGACTTAAAATGATGATTTGTTACTCTTCATGATTCTGAGGGTTGACCAGGCAGGTCCTCTGCTGTTGTGGTAGCAGTGAAGTCACTTACTGACCTGGGAAGTGATTGGAGCGGGAATGTCCAGAAAGACCTCCTTCTCCATATGGCCTGCCATTGCATTTGGTACTCTCTCCACACACACCTCATCGTTCTGTATTTTATCCTCAGCTCTTTATGTGGATTCCAGGAGCATGAAAAGTAGAAGCTGGCAGGCCTTGTTAAGGCTTATGTCTGTAACTGACTCGGCATTACTTCTGTAACGTACTCTTGGTCAAAGCAAGTTACAAGGCCAGCCGTAACTCAAAGGTCAAGAAGTCTGACTACGATTTGGTAGAAGGATGACCAGAGAATCTATGACTAACTTTTACTTATCGTAAAATACATGGGAAATAGGATTACTACACCTGGAAGTGGATCTAATGGGAGATGAGGAAACAGTTATTTTGTGGTGATGGGGACAGACCCTAGATCCTTATGCGTTCTACACAACTAATCTGCTACTGACATACACCTCCAGCTCCAATAACAATCTGTTTAAAAATTAGTTAGTTTACTAAACTGTGATACTGTGTGAACAAGAAGTAGAATAATATGTTAATTGGATCCTGGTGTGTTTGTTTTGAGGCGATAAGGATGTGCACTTTTTACCAGCACTGTGATTTTTTTTCTTACATGAAATTGACTAAGATAAATATTTTTGTTTTTTTATTTTTTGTTTTGTGAGACAGGGTCTTGCTAAGCAGTTCAGGCTGGCCTTGAACTCACTATGTAGCCAAGGCTGGCCTCGAACTCTTGGTGATCCTCCTGCCTCAGCCTCCTGAGTGCTGGGATTGCAGGCATGCACCACCACACCTGGCTGTTTAAGATAAATATTTTGAGAACTTTATACATATGTGTGTATGACACAAAAAGGGGGTGCCGTACCAAGAAAACTGTGGTTCAGTCTGTTATGAAGATAAGGTGACAGTAACATTTACCTTGGCTTTTTTAAGATAGTTCCTCTGCAAGAATGCAGAGAATAGGAGTATGGCACTGTTACATTTGTACCATGGGACCAAATGACAGTAAGTGCTTACCATGTAACTTTTGTAATTTATAGATGTGTATTTTTTAAAGAAATGTTTATAAATTCTCTGAGGTTTGATTGCCTGCAGATTATAAGAAATGAAAGCCGAATTTTTTTTTATCCTGTTGTTTTATTGTAATTCTGCTATTTTATCATACTGTTTAGAAGGACAAATTAAAAAGATTAATTTGCTTTTAGTTCCAGTGTACTCCCAACTGTTTGCTGCTGTGCTTCTCGGATAGTGGAACTCTGTTCAAGTGTTGTTACACACCAGTGCTTCTCTACCATGGAATGAAAACACATATTTCCACTCTGTGTTTGTGTTTTGTGGTTTGTGATATAATATGGTAATAATTGATCCTTAAGTCAGTTATTCATACTACTACATAAATATATGAGCTGTTACACAAAATTCTGAGGTATTTTCGTAACGATGAGTTCTTAGGTGTTGTGATAGTAATTCTAACAGGATTTATTTTAATATTTGCTGTTTTCTACACACAGGTAAAAAACTGGGTCAAAGAATTACGGAAAATGTTGGGAAATGAAATCTGTTTATGTATAGTTGGTAAGCATCATTAGTTTTTTTTTCTTAAACATTCTTTGTTACTTAAAACATAATGAACATTCTTGTTTTAAGATGATAAGAGAAAGGCAGAATTATGGCATCTTAATGTTTAGTATTTTAGAATAATTTAAGATTTGGAGATGATTTTCCAGAAGATTCTAATGCTACTTCAGGGAATTCCTTGGGTACCAAATAGAAGCTAAACACTTGAGCCTTCAGCTTCCCCAGTCTTTTTTCAGTTCAACCCTTCGTGGTTTTTTCTTCTTATAAGCTGATACCATACTCCCTGTAACTTTCACGTGCTGGTTTCTCTTGTGAACTGTGTGTGTGTGTGTGTGTGCGCGTGTGCGTGCGTGCGTGTGTGTGTGCGTGCGCGTGCGTGCGCGTGCGTGCGTGTGCGTGCGCGCGCGCGCGCATGTAGGGCTAGGATTCATTCAGCCCAGGGCTGCACATGTAGTGCTAGGATTCAGCCCAGGGCCTCACATATGCTAGGCAAGAGCTTAAATATTAAGCTGCATCCTCAGCCTCACTTAGGGATTTTTTTAAAGTGAACTTTTTTTCCTTTGTTTTGAATTTTTGAGACAGTCTCACTGTGTATTCCAGGCTGGCCTTGAATTCACCATGTAGCCCAGGCTGGCCTCAGCCTTTCATTTACCCTCCTGCTTCAGCCTCCCGAGTGCTGGTATTACATAACCATGGGCATAGAGGTGCAAAGAGTGTGCACCACCATGCTCAAGTCTTTCGGTGAACTTTTCATTGAAAAATGACATGTGTACAGAGAAGCATACAAATTTCAGAAACAACATAATTTTTCACACAAAATTTTACAAAGTGTAAATAGTGCCCTTGGAGCCCCCCTTTGGCCCCATTTGTGCATCTTTCTTATCTCAGTACTAGAATAGTTACTTACCTTCCCGTCACAGCCCACCCACAACTACTATCCTGACTTTCTACTGCATGATTTAGTTTTGTTTTAAATTTTATATTAATGGACCCATTCTTTTCATGTCTGGCTTCTTTGGCTTTATGTTATGTTTACAAGATTCCTCTGTGGTGTTGTATATAGCCGTGGCTTGTTTTATTCTCTTTGCTGTCTAGTACTGTATTCTGTCAATATTCCAGTATATCTGTTCTGTAATTATTTTGTTCTATGTAGTTTCTCAGCATTTCTCTTCTCCTTTATTACTAACTTCGAAACAATACTGCTAATTTACAGGATTGTAGTGAAGATTTTGTAATGATTTGGTAAACATTTGGCAGAGACATCAACATTTGACAAGCACTTATTCCTTTTCCTTTATTTAAGACAATCCTTGAAACACTTGAAGAATATTTGAATGGTTCATAAACTCTTAGATTCTTTAATCTTCAGGTGTTTTTCACTTGGCTTACCTTCTAGAGATTCTTGTCATCATGATTATTTTCTTCCTAGATTATTTCTAGTGTGTATGCCTCCTACATTTGAAATAAACACTAGAATCCAAATTTTGAGCCAGTATGTACTTATGGGGTCCTGCCCCTTTCCCACTCTTTTATTTAACTGACAGGGTTTCACTGTGTTTCAGTTTCCCAGACTGACCTGGAACTCCTGGGCTGAAGCGATCCCAGTATCTCAGCCTCTCAAGTACATAGCTGGGGCTACAGGTGCATACCACTGCACCTGGCTTCTCTCTCTCTCTCTCTTTTTAAATGCTCACACTCTCCTATCAAGATTGGTGAAAATTACAGAAACTTTATCAGCCACGTCAACTCATTATTTCTTCAATTAACAAAAATCTGAAGTGTTTTTTGTAAATATTGTTCAGATTTTTCTTATCTGTTCTTAATGTAATTTATTTAAACCTATAGGAATTTTATACATCCATCTTTGAACCTTCATGTTTGATTTACAGTCTTTTTGCTTGTTCATGTGTAAATTGAATACTTAACCGTCTACATTCTTCTCTAAGTCACTGATAACCATGTGTTAGTTACAGAGAAACCCATACTTCACTAGCAGACTTTCCCTCTTGGTTGCCCTTAATCCACTGCTCAACACTCTTACCTATGGTGACTTTACTCCCTAGTATTCTGTGTCTAGTCTCTCTTTAACATTTGTGTGTTTAGTAAACAAATAGTATTTATCACTAATCACAGTTAGCATTTATGTTCTAGGCACTGTTATGTGAACTACATATTTATTGTTTCATCCACACCTTCTGACAGTGCTACAGGAAGACCATTTTCTACTTTAAATGTTCTAGTTCTTAATCATTATTAAGCCATCCCTTCTTAGCAGTGGGCATATGTCTTCTATGTTCTGGGGGTGGGGGCTGGGAACCACTCAGGACTTTGCTTATGCTAAGCAAGTTCTTTACCACTGACCTATATTCCTATCCTCTTGCACATATTTATTCTAATATGTGTTTTTAAAGATGATACAATGTTTAGTACCTTTTTTTTTTGAGACAGGGTCTCACTAGGTAATCCAGGCCAACCTGAAATGTAGGATCCTCCTGGCTCATCCTCCTGAAAGCTGGGATAATGCACCTGTGCCACCATGCTTGACTTTTTCTTTCTCCTGCTGTTCTTAACAGAGTGGTTTTTCCCCTTCCTCTGTGTATATGTGTGTGTGTGTTTAGCTTTCATATGAAGTGCTATACTTCAAGTACTTTGGTGATTGTTGTTGCTTTCAGGTGTTTTAAGCTGTGATTTCTATGTAGTTGCAGAGTAGTACTGAACAAATAGGAGCCTCAGAGCCTTAGTCCTGTAGCTTTCTTGCTTTTGAAACAGTGTAGAAACTACAAAGGATTTTAAGCTTTGGAAGGGTGTCAGTCACTCACGGGTCATTTTTCTGTAACATAGCGTGTACTGATTGTTCTAAGTAGCAGTAGTTATTTAGTAATTTCTAAATGTTTTAATTTTTAAACGTTTTTTAATTTTAAACTAATATTTAGGTTATTAAAATAGTTACAATAGTTAATAATTGCTTTATTAAAATTAGTCATTTGTAATATTAAACAGCAAAGCCATGTCTGATAATTTCCGCTTAACATTCATTTGATGCTGTAAAATGTCTATCTACTTTTCCTATCTTTACAGTTTTTGTAAGTGGTGAAGATTCTGGTGAGATTTGGAGAATGTGATATTAAAGATCTACAAAAAAAATTCATAGCATTTTAGTTAATTAGAGCAAAAGTCTTCTTGCTATTTTAGGAGGACTATCCTGTTTCACCTTTTTAGAGGCAGAATCTTGTGCCTATTTGTTGGAGCTACCTGCCACCAGATAGTGCTTCTTGGCATTCTTTGTAAAATAAAGTAACTTGTTTTCCCTCTGGTTACTGTGAGGTACATTGGCTACAATATTTACCAAATTAAACATTTGACAAAAAATAAGGAATCAGAATATTATGGAACTGGGGTTGGAGATTTAGCACAAGTGGTAGAGAACTTCCCTAGCAAGCACAAGGCCCTGAGTTTGATCCCCAGCACACCTACCAAAAACAAAACAAAACAAAGAATAATACGAAACTCCTTGCTAAGGTAGACAGAGAGCTGTTCAGGGAAGACAGAACGCATCACTGACTTTATGGGTGTCCACTGAGCTTTAGTGTTCTTTACTTCCCTCCTTCGCATCCTTAAACTGTGGTTGTAAATAGTTTCTTGCAACTGGCAGCAATTAGGTGCCTAGTTTATTTAAGGTCCTCGATATACAGAACCTCTGGACTTACACTTCTTAGTGCTAAACATTGCACCTTTCATTGGATGCTTACTTCAATGCTTTATCTAAAATGTGTCTAAAATTGCCTTCTCAATGCTAAAAGGTCAGGGTGAGACTTAATTATAAGGTTGCTCCCCAAGTACCATAATAGAAGAAAGGGAATCATTTGATACATACTTCTTTGGGGGTATTTCTCTCATTTTATCTATTGTTTCCATTACCTTTAGCACTGTGTCCACCTAACTCACACCCTGTATTCAGTAAAGAATCTGCATTTTACAGTATCTTCACATTTGTTGGATGGCTTTTTAGCATAATCTCAGCTTGGTTCTATTGTTTTGAAGAGAGCTAAACTTATTTTCAGGAAGTTTAAATCTTCATGTTATACGTATAGTTCTAATAAGAAGTCAACTAAAATTGTTTTTTAAACAAATAATAGAGACATATTGGCATTCAATTCCTGTGGTGGAATACTTAAAAATTCATATATTTTAATTCTTACTTTAACCAATTTGTATTATTCAAGGAACCAGAATGCTCTTAGTGTTCAAAAGGCTAGCCTGATATATTTTAGTAAATTGGGAGAGAACCACACTTAATTATTGACTAGCTTTAAGTTAATTAGGGAACAGAGAAAAATTTTGCTCTTTATACCTCATTAAAAATTACACATTTAGTTCTAGATTACCTAGAGAATCTCTTGTACCTGGTATATCCTAAATCAAAGAATTGGGCGGGTGTTTCTCTGTGGAAAAGTTGTTATTTTCTGACAGACTGTAGATTCAGCAGGGATAAGCACTTATCCATGCAAGGGAGGACAAGGCATTCACTTGGACAGTCATGAATAGCTCTCATATTACAGGGATTAACTTTATAGTTTTGAGACAAGTCTGATGGGAGGTAACTAAAATGGCAATTGTATATGTAGAATTAGCTTAATTTTACTGTAAAAATGAATCAGTATTAAGATTAGTATTTCCTTTTTTCAAATTAGGTAATAAAATAGATTTGGAAAAGGAGAGACATGTTTCCATTCAAGAAGCAGAATCGTAAGTGTTGTGCACCCCTACACACCCACCCCCATTACTTCCCAGGAGAAAGTCTTCCTCTTTGTGCAATGTGTTTCACCATTTAGGTATTAATCAAACATCTTAAGATGGATTGAACTGTCAGGTTCAAAGAAGCATGTTTACATTAATGATTTCTAAACTTTTGGCAGTGTTTAAAGATACTTTGTCTTCATCTTTAGAGTCAGTGAAAAATGCAAGAAAGATGTAAAAGAAAGCTATCATCAGTTAGGCACTTACTTTGAGTTCAAAATTAATGGATTAAAAATCTCAAGTCTTGATCTGTTTGTGTTATTCGAAATTTGGTTTAATGTCTACAGAGTTTGAGTAGTTATATAATCTTAATTTGACTAACCTTGGGTAAATTATTAATTTGCTAAGCTAAATTAGTAAGTCACTGAAATTGGTACAATAAAAACTTGAAATGTTGTATAGCAATCACTAATGTTACCTTTTTTTTTAAGGTATGCAGAATCTGTTGGAGCAAAGCATTATCATACCTCAGCCAAACAGAACAAAGGAATTGAGGAACTTTTTCTTGACCTTTGTAAAAGTAAGTATAATCGTATTTAGTATGTTTAAAAATGCCTCTTTTTAAAGTATTGGTAATGTTTCTAAACATTGGTAATGTTTCTAAAGTTTTACCGTTTTCTGATAAAGATGACATTGATAAGTTGTCACATCTATCTCTACTATTATTAATATTTTTAACTCATTTTTAAAAATCTTAATATCACATTACCCCACTCTTAATCAGTAATTTTAATAGCTAATCAGATGTATAGTACATACTCAATAAAAAATAAAAACAAAAAAATTTGAAAAAATATGACTACTAAAAATACGTAACTACTAAAATAAAAATGGAAGAAAAATTTACAGATTAAAACAACAGCTATAACAGTCTGTTGCAGTGGTGGACCTTCTTTGGATCCTGATTTGACAAACCTCTTAAATTTTTTATTCTTTCAAGTATAATCTACTTAAAAACACTACATTCCTAATTGAAGAATAAGTTCTGTACCATAAATATCACTTGTACTTGGAATAGCTTGAATCTTGACATATTTCTGAGTATGTCTGGAAAGTCTTCAGGATTATACTTGTACACAGTTTTTTATTCAAAGCAAAAAGGTTTTTTTCTCTGTGGCTGTCACTTGATCATTATACAGCTGGATATATATATGCTTGCTACTTGCTACTAGTTTTTAAAACTTGTGGGCGAAGCTCTTTTATTGAGCTGACAGTGTTCAGTGTTCCATGTTATGTATGCTTTCCTTGTTGATTGAAAGTTGAAAATAACTTGCAGGGGCTGGGGATTTAGCTCAAGTGGTAGAGTGCTTGCCTGGCAAGCGCAAGATCCTCAGCAGCGCCCCCCAAATGATCCTAGTTGGATACGGAAGTTACAGGAGGGAAAAACTCTAGATTACATTTCTAATAATTTTTCCTTTCTCCCTCTCTTAGGGATGATAGAAACAGCACAAGTGGATGAGAGGGTGAAAGGCAATGGCTCTAGTCACGCAGGAGCTGCAAGGCGAGGTGTACAGATCATCGATGATGAACCTCAAGCTCAGAATGGTGGTGGAGGGTGTTGTTCTTCTGGATAACTGTCACACCTAAGAAATTGAAAAGACAAAACTGTGGATCGTTGCCCTCAACATGAAGACTGCCATATTTCAAGTCACATTATTTTACCAATGGAGTTATAGAATTAACAGTATTTTAAATTACATTTGTAACACTGCAGAGACCTTAAGTGCTAAACTTAGTAGAGTTTGTGACCAGAGAATTGGCATTTTCTACAAATGTTAACAAAGCAATTACCAATGGCCTTTTTACGTATTTTTTTCTTTAATGAGAAATAATATGCATGTAGAAAAGACCTACTTAAGGCTTCATTTATATTCTTTTAAATCAGATCTTTATTTAATAACTTATATATGTTGTTGGAATGGTATACATTTTTGCAGCCCTTTGTATTTTGTGGTAGTTTGAATTGTATCACGCCTAAACAGCAAACTTTCTGTTTTTGTTTTTAGTTAGCAGATACCTGAAGTACTATTTTTGCAGGGTTTGCACAGGCCCCTAACTGTCTACTACTTTGATATACTCTATATACATCCCGTATGCTGAGCTGGTAAAATACATTGTAAATTACATATTAAATATTTTATCTGCTTTTACAAGCGCAAGGTGCAAAAATATATATACAATAGTCTTATTGATGACTGTAAAGTGAATTAACATTTGGTGATAATGCCTAAGCTTTTTGATTCTAATATAAAGATCGTCACTCCCCCTTCACTTTTGTCTTAACTTGAAAGTGGTGTGTTTATATTTTCCCACATACTTTACTTGAAATATTGCTGTTGTCACATTTGCCGCTATAAGTCCCTCTGATGATTCGGCAGCAGCATTTGCCTTTTGGTTTGGGTTTTCTAGGTTTTTTTTTTGTTTTTAGTTTTTTGAGGTTTTTTTTAAATAAAAAGAGATGACTTCTGCTGATTTTGCTTTAGAATGGTTACCTTAGAAGAATTTTAGTGGAGCATGCCAAGTTTCACTTCTGCAACAGCTTTCGTTTTCTCTTAGGCCTTATATGGAATGGGTTCCCTGGCATGAGAAGAGAGGACGAGGGTCCAGATACGGCCACTCACCAAGGCTCATTTCTGTAGCATGTTAGTGGTAATTTATGCTCCTGAAGTAGCACTTTTACATCCCTGTGAGCAGGTTCTGTTTGTTCATTGCTTGTCAGAGGTGAACAGAGAAAATTTTGTTCGTTTTATAAGAGCTGTCCTTCTGAGTTTCAGTGGAGGGAAGCATTTCATATAACAGTTATAGCAAACACTGGAAAGATTTATTGTAAAATTATATTCTTGTATACTTTGTAAATTAGTCCTTCGTTAGATTTTTTTTCTTTGGCATAGGACTAAAATTTATTAATTTTGATAGAATCAGGCACT
>PVJO010000616.1:0-223456 GCA_004026905.1 Hystrix cristata | reverse complement strand
ATATACAAAGAACTCAAAAAAATTAAACCTCCCAAATTTAAAGACCCAATCCAAAAATGGGCAACTGAAATGAATAAACATTTCTCAGATGAAGAAATAAAAATGGCAAATAAATATATGAAGAAATGTTCAACATCACTAGTCATTCGAGAAATGCAAATCAAAACAACGTTAAGATTCCACCTCACTCCAGAAAGAAATGCTGTGACTATCTTAACATCTGCCACATGAAGATATAACCTCTGGCCTTCCCTATTTCATAGGGATGATATGAAAAGAAATTAGGTAACAGATTCTGCAGATTCCTTTGCTTTTCAGAACAACAGAATTAATTCTCTCAATTTATATTCAAAAAGTCATTCAGGTAACAAAAACTTTATTCTTACAGATTTCCATGAGCTGTCAGAGGTAGGCAGCTGGTATTCCTGGTATTAGTGTACGAATACCCTGAGCAGCTACACACATGGTGTTCGTTCGTTCTGCACCCCCATCCAGTTATGATGATAACCTAACCTTCTAGGTTCCAGAGTCTAGAGAATGACCTGACCCCGACTCCCCAGATTTTGGACTTGGTGGGCTGGATATCAATACTGTTTTCCCCCTCCTCAAATTATCTCAGGGGAAGTAAGAGTTAGACAAGGAAATGCCTAACACTTCACTCTGTGTTTGGTTTTTAGTCATTGTCCACCTGACTCTTTAACACAACAATATACACCCATAGCAGCTATTGTAATGGCCTTGAATGATCAATTCTCAGGCTAGTATTCAATGAAGCCCAAAGGAGAGCTTGATATAAATATAAGGCTTTATTAAGATCCTGTAAGCTTTTATTATTTTTGAAATCCTTTTAGCTTGATTCACATTATTAAAATGCCTCATATTTATTTACATCTCTATCTTGTTTCATAAATACATACATATACATGCATATAGCATTAATAAGATAACCCAAAATACTGCTTCCATCATTAAATGACCAGCTTCTGAGTTTGAGAACACTGCAATCCAAACCAATCAATTCAATCATTCACGTATGTTTACCATGGTTATCCTGAAATTAACTCAGGTATATTTTCACTTTTGAATATATTTCATTATCTTCCAAAACTCACTAATTACTTTGTCCTCTATATTTCAAAGTGACTTACAACTCTGAGATTATCAGAGAACAATGAGATTATCTGAGGTTATCAAAGACTATTGCAGGATGAAACACAGTATAGTTTGTACAGGGTCAATCGAGATCCTGGCTGTCTCTTGTGGTTCTGCGATATTAGGCAAGTTACTCAACCTCTGTGTGTCTACTTACTGTAAAATACATATAAATAATAAGTTCTCCCGTAAGTATGTTATAGGTGTTAAATAAGACAGTTGTTGGACATACATAGCACAATAATATCAGTCATGATTATGAAGATATGGGTTCCAAACACTGAGTTCTATATCTGGCTCTCAGTTCAAACATCCTGGAGTTAGATTTAAAATATACTCCCAAGGCAAACACTGTATGAAATACATTTAAATATTTCTAAAAATTCCTTCAACAAGTATTTATCAAAGGCAATAAACCAGAGGCTGAGAATACAGAGTGACAAAAATCCGACCCATCCCCTAAACTTATTATGTAGGTCTCCAGACTCACACTGTGTAGCTGTGAAAGACATGTTGAATGAATAATTTCAGGGCACAGTGTTTTTCAAAGAATGGATCTGACTGAGTCTGGGGGTCAGTTCAGATCTGAAGTAAATAGGAGCTAGTTAAGCTCAAAAGAATTGGGGAAGAATTTCTTATACAGAGAGAACACTAAGGGAAAGGCTGCAAGATAAGAGATTAGGGACACAAGACAATGTGAGCATGGTGGGAACGCAAAGAGCTAGAGGCAGTTACATAAGAGTGCATCACCCACGCCTTAAAACTGTCAGGGAATTCAATCTTTACTCCAGGGACAATGGAAAGCCATTAAAATATTTTAACATCAGGGAAGAATCACATCTAGACTTGATATATATTTCTCTTTGGCTACAGTGTAGAAAATGGAATAAAGTACAGTAAGAACACATACAGGTAAATCAATTAGGGGGCAATTATAAAGCACCAAGAGACATGATGGTTATGTGGACTCAGTGGCAAAATTCAAGGCATGATGTAAACAGATTAGAGGACTAGTCAGGTGGCAGACATGAACAGACCAGAACAAGTGAAAGACAAGAGTCATTCAACTTGCTTTAGGTAATGGTGAATCCATTCACTAAAAGAGAAATGATCAGAAAATGCTGTGAAGGAAAGGTTCATAAGTTTTTAGTACCTATAAAATACCCAAAGAGAGATATAAACAGCAGCTAACTAAACAGATCTCTAAAACTCAGAAAAACAACTGTGGCAAGAAACACTGGTTAGACAGTCATCAGTCTATACCACTCAGGGAGAGAATGTAATGATTCTTAAGCTTTAATGTACTTCGGAGTCATATGAGGGGCTGATTATAAATCTTGGCCACCAATCCCAGAAAGTCTGATTCAGTAGGTATGGGAAATAACTCAAGAAAAAGCATTTAACAATATCCTAATATGATTTTGAAGCAAATGGTACCCAGGAATCTTGAGAAATAATGATACAAAGATAGAAGATAAGAACACTATAAAGAATTTGAACATTTATTGGTTAAGAAGAAAAGAAAGAAGAGGAAAGAAAAAAGGAAATAAGAAGCCAGAGAGATAGGGAAAATCCTGGAAAGTATTATACCAGACAAGTCAAAAGGACAGACTGTTCCAAGAAGTCATTAATGAGCTAGTGTGCTGGTATATGCCTGTAATTCTAGCAAAAAAAAAAAAAAAAGAGAGAGAGAGAGCTGGGGATGTAATTCAGTGTGAAGGCCCTGGGTTCAATCCCCAGCACTTGAGAAAAAAAAAGACATTAATGTGTTGAGGGCTATTGAGGACCAAAAAGATAAGGAACAAAAGGGTTTACAGACTTTATATACGTGGCAGAAATGGAGACAACTCTGCAGATGTTTGGCTCTATAAAGAATGGGGAAACAAGCGGCATCAGATGTTAGGGGTGGGGTTAGGCGAAGACAGATTTATTTGCTGCATTTGACGTTAAGGTGGAGAATACTCGGACATACATAAATGCAATGATGTAAAAGCAGAAGAATCAGAGAGTCTGGAGATGGATGAGACAATACTTCAATTCCTTCTTCTTCTATTAGTTATACAATAACAGGTTCAAAACTTTTCTCAAATTGTACCCAAAAATATAACAAGATTTTCTACAATTAAACAGGACAAAATATTGATCTATCTTTGGAGGAAGTCAGATGTACTGAATAGTATTATGTACTTTATCTCTAAGGGAAGGTGAAGCTCACCTAAAGATTAAAATTGAGGCAGCAGGCATGAGTGCCACCTGCTGGTAAAATACAGTATTTTGACAGATGGAAACCAATCCTAATAGGAATTTCAACTACCTGAATTAGAGGCTATCTGTGTTTCTTAATACGGACAAAGAATCTGATTGTCTCACTCAGCAAAGAAAGTCTTTCAACAACACTCCTTGTCTGCAGCTGTCCTCCCCTTTTTTGAACACATTCAGTACGAGGTGCGTAAGTCCAAGAGCTGTTACATCACCAGGTCATTTCAAACTGACCCATCGTCCTAGCTCTCCCTCCACAGCTGTAGGGTAAACTCCATACGGCAACCCTTCAACATCTACAAGCAGGCATGTGACTCTCACCCAGATGAAGCAACCCAGTATTATAACTGCTTTAAATCCTTCCACAATCCCAGTTCTGGGGTGTGGCTCGGTTTGTCAACAATTTATGAGAAACTTTAGAGGTTTCATTTCTAAGAGGTGACCGAGCAGTGCTACTACTGTCCTCTACTGAGCCTTAACACACTTTTGGCTCTGACTGGATTTGTGCTCAGCTAAAATCCTACCCAGATAGACCTTCCCAATCCAATACTCACACAATCTAATTATTTGAATTTAATGCAAGTCATGAGGTTTATCGTTACTGAATTTCCCCCCCCATAATAATCTTGACTGTATTTTCTTGTCAAGGTCATTTTGAACCTTGATTCTTGGTGCTATCTAACAGATGAGTTACGAACTCTTCATCCAAATCAATGATAAAAATTTGGATATGAAAGAGTACTAAGGTATAATACTGAGACATCAAATAAAATTCTTTGGGTAGAGATGTTTAACTAGCTCCAAATATATTTACTAGTTTATTTACTATTTACTAAGCTATTTCAGTCACTAGGAAAAATTAAACAAATGCTCTGAATGAAATCAAGATGATATGTCATAGGATTCCATGAATACACTATCCTCATCTCCCAAAAAGGCAACTATGTATGTTTAACATGGTTGTTTCAAGGTGAACTAAAGGAAAATGTTCACAGGCCATACTGGGGTTATCAGCAAGCAGTATCCTAAATACAATCTTTAAAAAAAAAAAAACTTTAAGAGTCAACCTACTATGGTTATTTTATGATTAAATATTCATTATTAAACACTTAAAATAGCAGGTTTGTGGCTAACTATGCATCTATTTCACTCATTGTAACAGGCTAAAGATTACCTTTTTCAGAAGAAAAGTGTTTTCCTGAACAAAACAAATTGTCTCCCCTGCCTAAACATTTGCACGGAATCGAGAATGCCTTGTTTAAAACTGATCTGAAGTCACTGACAAATGATTAATGGTGACTGGAACCATTCCAACAGTAAGTAGCTGGGGTTGATTCCACTGGCTCTTGTGATGTAAATAATCATCATGAAACTATATGTCTCACATATACTGGGCTTCAGCTTTTTTCTTTAATATACTTACATGGACTTTTCATTTCAAACCCTTCCCTTCTTGGTGCTCATGAAAAAGATGCGAAATAAGAACTATTGCTCTATCGCACAGGGTAACACTCCCGATGCAAACCCCGAAGTTCATCTGCTTGGTTTCAAATCGTTGCTCTACCATTTACTGACTATGTGACCTGGCCCATGTTATTTACTGGCTATGTGTTCCAATGTCATTTATAAATGTGAATAATAACATCACCTACCTTTTAGAGATATGGTAAGAATTCATTAACATACATAAAGGGTATTTTGTTTTGGATATGGTTTTGGATATGGTTGAGTGCATCCCCCAAAGGTTCATGCGTACCAGCTCAGGCTCCAGGATGGTGATGGGGAGTGGTAGAGAGCCTTTAAGAGACAGGTCTGCTGGGTCTTCAGGAGAGATTAATGCTATTACTCTCTCACATCCCACTACTGCGATGCCATCTGCCACAAGGCCCTCACCAGAGTGGAGATGTTATTAGTGCCATGCTCTTGAATCTCCAGAACTGTGAGCTAACTGGACTCCTTTCCTTTATAAAGTTACCAGCCTTTGGTATTTTACAACGCCAAATGGATGAAAAGACAAAGGGTTTATAATGGCACATGCTACACAGTAAGCATTAGATAATTAGAAAATTTAGATGTTTGCTGGAATTATCATTCTTGATCATTTATAAACATCACCCCCCCACCCAGTTTCTCCTTGTGTTTGCTCTGAAAATAACGGTACTGTTAGCTAAAAGTTGGGCTTTGAAGTAAAAAAGATTTGGATTGGAGTCCTAGCTTCATCACTTACCAGAAATATTACCTTGGAAGCTAACTTAGCTTCTAAGTTTCCTCGCCTATACAAAGGGGCAAAAAATAATATCTACTTCATGGATTTGTGAAAATTAAAGGAAAATGAATGTCACCCAGCTTGCATAATAGCAGGTATAGTGTGTGCTCAATGAACTTTTGTTTAAACAAAATCCCCCCTTTTTCTCACTGCTTAGTATTTTTGTTGGCACAAGCTGGACTGTATCTTTCTTCCAATAGTCTTATAGGTTCATGGCCCTTTGGCATTTATCTTTAGTTATATGCCTCTCTTCTTATTTGTAAATATTCTCTGTTGGCAGACAAATCGTTCTCTTAACATTCTTCTTCTTCTCCTTTCTCTTTGAACTGTTTGTGGTACTCTCGTCAAACTTTTAGAACTTCCTGCTCTTTATGATAAACTCATACTTTTTTGGAGCCCATAGCCATGAGACTGTGCTCATACTTTTTTCTAAAATACTTGTTTTCTAAGATACAGAATTCATGCTCAAAAAGTTTTTTATTATCACTACAGTAATACCCTGGTTCATGAAATCTTCTGTTTGCAAACAATTTGGTTCAAAACAAATGCATTCAGCAAAACTTTGCTTCCATTTGCAAATTCTGCATTGGGTGAGAAACACAACCACAGCCATCTTCTCTGCACAAACATGAATTTGGCCATCTTCCCCAAAATCGTAAAACAAATTAATTTTGTAAACTAGGTACCACTGTATAAGATGATTTTTCTCTCAAGGCTCTATATCTTCCACTGCCACAATCACTGGTAAAAATTAAAATCTGCCTCTCTCTCCATTAGTCACTCCTAGCTCTCCCTATTGGAAGTTTCTTTTCAATAAAACATCTTCCAATCAATAGCCATTCTTTCATGATACCACCCTACCACATCGAGTTGATAGGTATATCCTTGTTAAAATATTAAATTTTCTTATCTACCTATACTGCACAGGTATACAACATTTATTCATACAGGGTATGGTTCTCTGACAGTTTTGTAGCCTTTCTTTTTGCCATATGTTTTCCTCCTAGGTTATTTATTTTTATAATTTTATCTGGGCTTATTTCTCCTCTACTGAAAAATTCAGTAAGTCTCTAGTCAAACAGCACTGAAACTTACTCCAACAGAAGCTCAATACTGTGGCATTAAACACTACATTTCAAAAAACCAAATACCGTTCTCCTCTGATACCATCCAACTCTATTTTTGGGGGAAGGCGGGTGCTGGGGATCAAACTCAGGGACTTGTGCTTGCTAGGCAAGTGCTCTACCACTTCAGCTAAATCCCCAGCCCCAGATACCATCCAACTCTTAATTGCCCTATCTATCTTTGTGTTCCAAACTGCTGAGCATCAAATGGAAATATAAATAGGCAGGGCTGTACATGCTCCATAGAACCTCAAAGATTTCTTCTGAATATTTCCATTAATATGTAAGGAAGAAATATTTTCACTGGACTGAAAACTGACCATGTGCATTTTATTCACTATTGCCCAGTGCCTAGGTTTGATTGCCAGTGCAAAAAACAAAACAACAGGAAAAAAAAAAAACCCAGAAACAAAGATGTGACAGAGACCTTTTGTGACTTGCAAAGCCTAGAATTTACCATCTAGTTCTTAGGAAAAGTTTGCAGACTCTTGTTTAGACACTCAAATATTTGTTAAAAGAGGAGTTGGGGAGACCAGAGAGCTACAGGGATGGAGAAGGAAAAACAGAGATTTGTAACAAATATAAGTGGAGATCACTAGAAATAGAAAAAACTGTGTAATAAATACGCATCTTTAAATTGTTGCTTGGCTTTCATTTACATTAAATTCCAAGATAAACTAATGGCCTTTCATTAGCATAATTTATGGATCATATTTTTTAAACTGATCTATTCTTGAGTCACAGGTGCTCCTAAGAGAACTATATTTAAACCTTAGCAGGACACAGTATCCTCCTTTGACTGGTCTTGCTAACGTAAGTGTTAGTCATCAGCAAGGTGTCAGCCACTGTGAGTTGTCACTTCACAGTGTGTCCCCTCATACACATATCCTTTTCTTCCACAACACTCAGTAGCTAAGCACTAAGCAACACTCCCTATTTTACTCACTTGTTCCCATTTGACCACATAACCACTTCTTCAAAATTTAACCATTTAATCAAGCCCTGAAAGAAAACTTTGAATACTAAAAAAAGTTGGCACATACAAAGGTGTACCTGAAAATGCTGCTCCATCACTTGGATTTTTCCCTGCTCTGGGCACTTTTTCAGAGCACGATCTGCATAATGGAACAGGATCTCTACCATCTGTAAGGAAAATAGCCTTGCATTGAAATCAAAATACATCTCTAAGGTTTTTCAATATTTAATATATGTGGCCCTCCTAAATAACACAAGATTGGGCTTTGTTACTGTATTAAAAATACAACTAGTATTTTCAGTGGTTTAATTTCCTAACTTGTTTTTAATCCTTGCCTAATTTCTTTTCACCTCAGGGGTAGTGCTAATTTGATCTTTGCTGAGAAATATCTCCACGTTCTAGATCTCAATAATATCAATATTGCTTAGGAAATAGGAGGTTGACATTTAAGTTAGTTCTTCACTAACCCTTTGCTAAAGTCTTTCCCTAGTGAGCGTGCACAAGCAAATGATTTATGAACCCAGATCTCCAGGATTTCTTCCTCCTTTCTGCTGTCTTTTATCCATTCTGCTATTTTATTATCTTCATAAAAGGGTGAAAAATGGGCGGTGGGTGATAAGAAATTCAAAAGGCATTCAAGTTGATACCACAGAATTATAATCTTACCTCTTTATATACTATCTCTGCAATTGTAGCTATTTATTCAATCATGCCTGATGAAATCAGCAAACACAAAAGTAATCTGTACTGCACCCTAATGCAGACCCCATTAAAATACTCACCCTATCTGCAACAACGGCCTTTCTCTTACTGACATCCCCTGATAATCCTGCAGAGAAACAAAGTCCGACATAAAACAAAAGTCATTGCACATCTTCAGGAGAGAATCTGTGTTCTGCTCTGCTCTTCCCAACTTGAACTAACAGATATAATTAGAACAAGCCTTGGTATCAAAATGTTGGGGAAAAGGAATACCTCATGTCTAAAGGTAGCACATCGATGTATTTGTCTTTTCATTGCAAATTTTCCTGATGAAAATTTTTTTTTACTTACCCACTACTGCTTTTGCTTTTCCTTCATGGAAAGACCATGCAAGGGCCAAGGCTTCTGTGAGACAATCTTGTTTCAACAGATGATCTACTCTCTAAAATGAATAAATGACAGGAGTCAGATCCCTCTGTCTAATCAACCATCAGTCAGAATTCCTTCTCTACTATCTTTCCACAATTCCTTTTTGGAAATAAAATTATTTCAATAACATTCAAACATTATTTTAACACTGAGTTTCTTCTGTAGGGTTATCAGGAGATGCCGGTTACTACTGTGCTTCTAAGAAAAATAATTTCTTAAGGCACTGGGTAGTACAATGATTATATAGACTACTATGGAGAGCCAAAGATCCTAAATATAAAAGGGGGAAGGCAGCAGCAAAGCCGTTATAGCAGAAATAGATATCCACCCAGTCTCACCTCCTTAGTAACAAACCCCAAGTTTACTTGAGATAGCAATATATCAGCTAAAGGAAATTTCTAAAACTCCCTTATCTCGGGGCAGTGTAATACAACTATGGTCAATGACAAGTAGAACTGCCTTCTGTTACTATTTCTGTGGTGTTGCCTTAAAAGGTAGGGACCTGCCTTCATTTTCTCTTTCTTCCTTCCTATATTGTAAAAGTTGACAGTTGGAGCTCTAGCAACAGACTAGACTATAAAAATGACCTTGAGACTAGAATTCAAACACAAAGATGGTGGAACAGGATAGCATATTTAAGACTAGTCCTGGATTGCCTACCTCCAGATTACATCAGATGAGAAAGAAATCTTGTTTAAGCCCCTACTATGAATTTCCTGACATATGTAGCCAAACCTAACTCATACAATCATTTTTAGGAAATCAAGTACCTAACAGTTATAATGGTGTTTATGTATACTTCTTAAAAAGCAGAAATCCAAATAATCTGTGAGGTCAAAACAAAAACATTTTATTTTGCTCTTCAAATTACGGTTTTCTCATATTAGAGAAAACCATGTGATATATAAGCTTGTTTGTCCAATTTATTTCACTTCATATTATTGTACGAAACGGGAAGATAGATCTCTTGCAAATGGGAAAGGGGCCAAGAAATGGAGGGACAGGGAGACAAGGGAGGGGAAGGGGATGTAAAAAGAATTGAGATGTATTGTATATGTGTACCAATTCTCCACCATGAATGTAATCATTATATACTGCAAATGCACTAATATAAAAATTTTTAAAAACGAATGTTATGATGTTATCAATTCAGTAGCCCTAATCTATAAAATTGTTTTGAGCTGGGGATTTAGCTCAGTGGTTACAGTGCTTGCCTCGCAAGCACAAGGCCCTGAGTTCAATCCCCAGCACCAAAAAAAAAAAAAAAAATTATCTTGAACTCACCTCCCTCCAGCTTCTCAGCATCATTACATAAACAGACTGAAAAATAAAAAGAAAGAAATTAAAATGCTCATTTTTAACAGAATTGTTTGGAGACACAGTTGTCCCAACTCATTTTAGATTTTTTTTCACACTACAATTTAGAATCTTATCTTAGAATTTCCTAAAGGGTCTTCAAATGTTCACACTGAAGGATAAATCAAACAAACACTGAAAGGTTAGTAAAGCTACACACAGTCAAAGGAGTTAACATTATGGTTGAAATTTTTAATAATGAAAAGTGTTCTTTGTTTAAATGGAGAATAAATAAAAACACAGGAACAAACTGATATACAGAAAGTTCCTTTTCCAATGATTTCTATTCTAAATGGAATGCCTCAAAGCATCTTAATATATCCTAAACTACCTAAACTGAATGCCACGTTAATTATATGATAAATACACATGATTAGGTTTCCTCCTTGTCATTAAAACAAATGTTAAGGAAGGTTATGAAAGTATATCCCTGAATCAAGAAAACAAGCAACTGGGTGTGGTGAGACATGCCCACAATCCCAGCACTCTGGAAGGCTGTGGCAGGAGGATCACAAGTTTAAACCCAACCTGGGCAATTTAGAAAGACCCTGTCTCAAAATAAAAAGTAAAAAAGAGGGTTGAGGACTTAGCTCAGTGGTATAGCACTTGCTTAGCAAGTACAAAGCCCCAAGTTCGATCCCCAGCACCACCCCCCAAAAAGTAAAAAGGCCTGGGGATGTAGCTCAGTGCTAAACATCCTACCAGCTAAAAGTAGAGGGAAGAAATCAATTAAGTAAAAATCATGACTATTTAATATTAAATTCTAGACCTCTGCTGATCAGCATTCATTTTACAATACACTACCCCTCTTTACCAACAACTGCCTCTAGCCCCTGATACATGCCAAGTGACAGAGCAAAAGAACTTACTTTTGTCCCCAGATAAAAAATCTGACCACCACAGCTACTGATGGACTGGTAACAAGCCTTCTCTCCAACCAAAGCCTGTAAAAAAAATTAACAAGGTAAAAAGTACATGCATTAGAAGTCTCATTAAGTTTTAAAGAATGTTGAGTATAGAGGTAACATTTTAGGTCAAAATGGTTTCATCCCACAAGTGAGTGAAGAAAAAATGCCAATCAACTGCCAATATGACAGTGGAAACGCTACAGAAAAGACAAAGTTCCAGAAGTAATTCTCTGCTTATATAAAGAGCCTATTTTTCAGAATAATGTGGAAAAACGAAGAAACATGCTGACGTGTAAATCTGAAGGAAAGCTGTGGCAACATGCACTTTATTCTATGATAGTCACTCCTTCTGGCAAGGAATGGGGCTGACTGGAAAAAAGTACCTCCAAATTCTCTGAAATAAATACCAACGTAAAACCCGAAAGCAAGCTGGAAGACAAAGCAGCACAGTACATGGGAGTCAGCAGAGCCCAGCAACACAGAATTGAAGCTCACTGATAAAACCAGGTCACAAACTTTGGCTCTGATACTTTCTGGCTATGATATTAAACAAACTTCAAACTTCTGACATTCAGTTTTCCTATCTTTGAAAAACCCTGGACAGTTTTTGTGAGGCTTAAATAGGTTAATATTTATAAATCTGTCAAAATGTACTTGGTCAATAACTAAAAACTATGATATCATTTTATAACATTATGAGAACTTAAAAATGTATGTAACAGTGGAAAGAATAATCCCTGAATGTATCTACCAACCAGCTTCACCAATGATCAACTCATCACCAATACTGTCTCATCTATATTTCCACTAATACCCTACAGATTCTAGATTCTGTAAATTTCATTTATGAAAATTCAGTATACAGTATATTTTTTAAAAATGAGTTCTTTTTAACAAAACCACAATTCCATTAATATACTTTGAAAAATTAACATAGTTCAGTATCAAATATCCAGCCAGTGTTTGGACTTCAAACCGGGTAATGACAAATGCTGAGATTTTTGTTTGTTGTTTTTGTATATTTCATCTGTCAGGATCAAGATCACGTATTAGAGCTGGTTGATAGGTCTCTTAAATCTCTTAGTCTATAGGTTTCGCCTCTATTCTCTCAACCCTTTATTTCTGCTGAAGTTTATTTGTTGAACTAGCCAAAACATTTATTCTATACTTTCCTACTACTTTGCTGACTATCCCCACAGAACTGTTTAACATCTTCCTTTATCTTCTACATTTTTTCTAGGAGGCTTAATCAGATTGATGTTTTTTTGGTTTGGTTTGATTTGGTTTTCCGGCAGTATTGCTTTAAATATGATGTTAGCTGTAGGATTTCTGCAGTTGCCCTTGATTGTAGGTTTAGTCCTAGTTTGTTAAGAGTTTTTAAATCAGGAATGGACAATGAATTTTGTCAAATGCTCTTTCTGCAGTTACTGAGATAACTGTATGGTTTTCTTTTTTGGCCCACTAATATGGTAAATAACATTGATTTTTCAAATGTTACAGCAGCCTTGCAGACCTTGGATAAACAACATTTGATCTTGATTTATTACTTTTTTTCTGTTGATTTCGATTTGCTAGTATTTTGTTAGGGATTTTTGCTCATGAGCATATTGGTCTGTCTATAGCGTTATTAAGTCTTTGGTTTTATTATCAGAGTTTACCTAGCCTTATAAAATGATTTAAGTGTACCCTTTTCCATTTTCTAAAAGACTTCCATGTAGAATTAGTATTGCTCCTCACAATTCTATCTTTTTTTTTTTTTTTTTTTTTTTTTTTTTTGTGGTGCCGGGGATCGAACTCGGGCCTTGTGCTTGCAAGGCAAGCACTCTAATCACTGAGCTAAATCTCCAGCCCTCTATCTTTTTAATATCATCCATTTAACTTTAACTTCTATTTCACTTTTTGGTCATATGGCCCACAGCATTAATAACTATTATGTTTTGTCTGCTAATTCTAATATCTGTGTCAGGTCTGAGTTAGTTTTGATTTTTATCCTCATTATAGATTGTATTTTTCTTCCTATTTCCATGGCTAGTAATCTCTGACTGGAGGGCAGAGATTGTGAATGTTACATTTTAGGTTCTGGAAATTTCTATTGCCTATTAATGCTCTTATGCTTTGTTCTGGGAGACAGTTATTTTACTTGGAAACAGTTTGATCTTTCCTGGTCTTGCTTTTAGGATTTGTTAGTGGGGCCTAGAACAGTATTTACTCCAATCCTAATTCCCCACTTCTGAGGCAAGATGCCTCTGCATTGGCTACCCCAGACCCTGTGAAGCATGACATTGCCCCTTCCAAAGGCTGGGGCGATGCACACTCTGCTTAGCCCTGGGTGAGCACAGGCTAGAGTTCACCCAAAACCTTTCCAGTGGTTCTTTCCCTGCCCTTGGGTAGTTTCTTTAATTGCATTTTGCTAACCAGCAGTCTGTTAAATCCTCAAGGAGGACACTAATAGTGTTCTACCCTCCAGTACTCTGTCCTACAAACTCAATCCACCTTTGTCTTCCTGCACTCTACTCTCACTTCTGTTTCTTTAACTTGTATATAAGTTAAAGAAACCTCCGCCCTCCAGGTGAATTCATCCTCCCTGGGCCACAACCCAGAACCTCTCAGGTCTGGATGCTTGAACAATCACTGTGCTCAGATCATTTGTTCCCCAGTTTGTCAGAGATTCCTGTCTATCATTACTGATGTCTGTAGAACCACTGTTTCCATGTTGTCTCCTATTATTATTATTACCATTACTATTATTATTAGTTATTTTGGGTAGAAGAGTAAGTCCAATCCCCATTACTCCATCTTGACTAATAGTATAAAATCAAAGTCTAATAGCATTTTTTAATAAACAAACACAAAATAATTCCTAAGTATGGAATAATAATTATTATTACGTTAGTAAATTCTATTTGCACTACCATTTCCTATTCTGGATTTTCTTGGCTTTTAGATTACAGGGCTAGAAGACCTTTTCATACATATTTTATGCTCTGAAGCTATAATGAGAGAGGTTTAAGCATCGCCTACCCATCATGCTGCAGACACTCATTTAGTATGATCATCATTACTATTTTAGAAATTACCCAGGAAAGTCTCACAATAGTCTAATTTTCATGCTTCAAAAGAGTCAAGGCTTAGGAAACAGGAGATCACAACTCAGTGATTTAACTATAAACTGCCTGTACTAATTCCTTAAAGCCATTATTGTAGTTGCCTGTAATAAGATAATACTGTGGCTGGTCATAACTTTTGTTTGTGTCCTCCACTGTAGGTTCCTATATTTCACCTATCATCTATTCCTGAAGAATCTTCTGTCTTTCTCTCAAAGCCATCTTTACCTTTCAATGCCCACAGCTTCCATACCTGGCCAAACCTTTACCATACCACCCGAATATTTCCAAAGCCTCAATGTTAGGCAGATAGTTATTAGCAGGCCTAAAATATGAAGGAGGGGGGCTCAAAATAGCATCCTTTGCCAGTTATGTTAAGTAAAGAAATAAAGATTTCAATACATTTCGAGTCATTTCTTAGGTTTCAGACCTAAAGTGATCCCACAGATCACAGTGACATTTTAAAGTTGTACACTGTGCACATCAAGGCACACAGCATTCCTGGGTGCCATGGCCTACACCCAATAATATCCGAAAAGGGAGGATTCTTTAAAGACCCTCCCTCCTTAGGCTGAGACCTGTTTTAGATTCTTACACAATTAAGGCACCCAAGGGAACACTGGCCACCTAAAAGGAACAAGGAAGACATTTTAGAAACATTCCAAAGTTAGCACACTCCCCTAAGAAAAATGTAGATAAGCATCATAATCGCCATAGTTCCCCAAACCCCTAAGTAATTTTTGTGAGCATAAAAAGGCATCCAAACTCGCACTGGGGCAGATACCTTCACGGCACTGCCCACCTTCTTGCCCGAGGTTGTAACACTCTCTGTCTACTTTACAATAAATTCTACCTATATTTCTACACAGCCACCTGTGTCTTGACTGAATTCTTTCATCAAGGACACAAAAAACTGAGGACCAAGGAATTGAGGGGCCGGTTCCTCACTGTATCAGGAGCCAGCTTCCTGTTAGCATCAAAGGCCACCTCTCTCTCATTTCTTATCCCTTAACTCTACAAGGCTTATTGCTACCAAGTTAAACTTCTTAAAAACTTTTTATTTTTATAAATTCTTTCTCACAAATTTTCAATTCTATTCTTTTTTAGTTTAAAAATTAGAACTCCTTGGTATTAAGTGAAATTGTCACATTTCTGAAGAAGTGGTAATGGGGATTATTGTTTTGGATCACATTCCTGAAAACCCACAAATGTACCCACACCCACTTCAACCTAGTGGTTTTTAAAGAAATACCTCAAGACAGGAAAATAACCTCCAAAATTTCCTATTTCAGATACAAGAGACAACAACATACCACACTTATGGAAGCAGAACTGAGATAACGGATCACCCACCAGTGCCTGGCTAACGTTCCCTCCAGTGGCTAGTGACTTGAAATGGCTGCTATTATAAACCAACTGAACTTCTGAGATCTCCACTGTTTCCAATTCCTCTTGGGTCTGCCGGTCAATCACATGCAACTTCTCCACGCTGTCTAAGAGCACAACTGTGCGTGAGTTTATCCACTGCAATTCAAGCATATAACAAAATAAAAGTGAAGTCCAGCCTACATCATCAATTGACTTACCACTCAGTTACATCACACTGAGAAACTTATCCATTTAATGACTTACACAGCAGCACAATTGTACCAAGAACTACCCAGCAACAGCCCAGAGAAAATATACTACTGAGTTTTGACTGTGCTAAAGTGACACTTCAAACTATGTGTGGTGGCGCACACCTATAATCCCAGCACTGGAAGGCTGAAACAGAAAGGTCACTGTGAATTCTAGGCCAGCCTGGGCTACGTAGTGAGTTCAAGGCCAGCCTGAACTACATAGTGAGACCCTGTCTCAAAAACAAAATTAATTAATTTATTTATTTTAAAATGATACTTTGGTAGTGCAAGAGATGACTAAGTGCTGTAATAGAACGATTATAATATATACGGGTTTTTATAAGACTTTTTTAAAGGTGCATTGGAACAAACAACTTCAGCACAGTGAAAACTTCACACTTCATTTTTTTTTTTTTTTTTTTTTGGTGCTGGGGATCGAACTCAGGGCCTTGCACTTGCTAGGCAAGCACTCTAACCACTGAGCTCAATCCCCAACCCCTAAGTTTTTATATTAATAAAAGGACAAATGAAATCTCATAAACCTAGCTGGTCAAGGGTTAACTATTAGCACTGAATGGATACATATTTTAAAACAGAAGTTATGTGAAAAATGTGCTTCCTTCCAAATTTCCCTAAAAATTATTCAAAGTGCTTTCCTTATACTTTCTCTGATAGTCATGTTAATGTATTTATATGACCTATTCCACATTATCAAAGATTATTTATACAATTCTGTATCAAAGATAACCAAATTGAAAACATTAATTTTCATCTAACATATGTGCAAGTTATACTCTATAACTGTATAATGACCACTATAAGGTTCCCCCTCCAAAATGTCTCAGAAATGTAGAATTTGATATGCAAATCTTTAACAAAGAACTCCTACGAGGTGTTCTTTAACTATTTTGAAAAACAAAACATCATTCAGGAAAGGTACTTTAACCTTATAAAACTTTAAATCAGTGCTAGCTTTTATAGGTGTTTTCAAAGGTTGACTGGCTAAAACAGAGAGAATCATAGACACAACTGAGTGCTTGCTTTGGCAACACATATACTAAAACTGGAATGATACAGAGAAGATTAGCATGGCCTCTGAGCAAGGATGACACATGAATTTGAGAAGCATTCCATATTTTTTTGAAACCCCTGGTGATATTTGATGTTGGATGGCGAGGAACACACAAGAATTTAGAACTCTAATGTGTAACACTGATGACTACTGCAAAACCATAGCAGCCCCTTACCAGGGGGCCTACCCAGCTTGTTCAGCAAAGTGAGCAGCGAATGGACAGTGGTCCAGAGCCCTGGTGAAGGGCACAGGCCACGGAGCATGTCAGAGTACTATCTGTAGATCATGGAAACAAAGATGTGGCGTCTGCAAAGAATAGTTATTCAAAAAAAAAAAAAGAATATTTATTCAACTAGTGACGAGTTTCTCAAGGTTAGAGCTCAGACTTTCAGGTGCAGTTTTTATAGCTTAATCAACCAACTGGTGAAAATCCCTGTTTGGGATGACAGGGCAATACAAGCTTTAGTGAATCTGTACATAACACACAGCAAAACAATCTAGAATGAAAATACACATTATTTGCTTTGGCCTCAGTACACAACAAATTGTTGAATGTTGTGGATCTACTGAAACCCTTTCAGAATAAATGCCATGTGTGGGTGGAAAAGAGATTTGTAAGACCAGTAAAACTTCACAGGTCTCTGTAGTCTTCTGTTTAGCTAGCTCCCCACACTATTCTACATATGATGTGAAAACTGGAAGTAAGGAATCAGTGTATAGAACACATGTTGATCACCCTGGATATTTTACTGCCAGCTGGCAAGAAATTTGAATATTACAACTGAAATAAGTAATTACACAATTTAAGTGTTGCCCATTATACAAACATCTCCCTTGATCCCTAGAAGTTTGTGCCTTGACAAGTATACTGATGGCAACTGGTACTCGGGACTAGTAATAGAAAAAGAGCCAAGAAAAGTCTTCTTGGTTGATTTTGGAAACATTTAGTGACAAGTGATAATCTGCTTCCGATATCTCATGATGCGTATAAGGTATTTTATTTTGCCTACAGAGGTTGTGAAATGTTCATTTTCTGATCTTCCTAATCATATTCCAGAAGCTACAACATAGCTTCAGGAGCCTATTTTAGATAAGACATTGAAGGGTTTAGTTGCAGAGAAAGATCTAAAGGAAAGACTGATTATAGAGCAATATGATGACTGTATCCAATCAGTGCTACTTAATGTAGAAGTTAGGGCTACTTGCCTACAAAATCAGAAAAGGGAGGAAAAAGAAAGTGAAGCACTCCTCTCCACAACTGAAACTTTTAAAGAAAATGTGAAGTTTTCACCTAGGGAGTATCTGAGTAAATCAGGAGAGAACCTATTACCCACTTTAGAGATTTTGGGAGAATCGTGCAAACCTAAGATCAGTACACCATGGAACCAGCTAGACTGTTTACAAAATTCAACAAAGGCAAATTCTGTTACTACCTATCAGGGCTCAGTGGGAAACAAAAATAATCAAGTGTTTCTGTTCACTTGATTGGAAAGAAAGAAGACATTTTTAATGAGCAACCTTCGAAAGCTGTAAAACTGGAAGCCACTTCTCCAGAGGGAACCAGAGATTCATATAACAAAGATTCGCCTCTAAAATGTTGTGAGTTCCCACTGAAGACCACAATGACAGGCTTTAGAACAACTGTGCATGTTTCACATATCAGTGACCTTTCAGACTTTTATATTCAGCTAACAGAAGATGAAGCTAAATTAATCATCTTTTGGAGAGATTAAATGATATGAAAACAAGGCCCAAGAACTATACAGGTTCTTTGTAAAAGGGAGATGTACTATGTGCCATTTTCTCAGAAGAAAATTTATGGTATGATGCTGTGGTCAAGAACAACCAACAGGGCTGGGGATTTAGCTCAGTGATTAGAGTGCTTGCCTTGCAAGCATAAAGGCCTGAGTTCGATCCCCGGCACCACAAAAAAAAAAAAAAAAAAAGAACAACCAACAGCCTTCTCTCTGCGTAGTTTAGAGATTATGGCAATGTTTCTGTGGCCCATACTGACAAAATCAGTAGGCCTGACCTTGTTAATGATTCGTTGCCCTTTAAGGGGACTCTGGGTTTCTGACATGAAGTTCAAGGAAGTGATGAGTTACTTCTCCCAGAAGACTGATGAGGCTCAAGTAAGATGTGAATCTGTTAAATTTCAAGACAAATGGGAAATTATTCTTGCTGATGAACAGGGGATCATAGCAGAAGATATGATTAGGAGATAGACTTTCAGTAAAATATCTCAAACTATTTTTCTATCCAAATAATCAAAGGTGACTGTGCAAAGTCTGCTAACAAATCAGATATTGACACTTCAGTATCTCTTAACTGGTATAATCCCCAAATGAAGACAGTAAGAGCCAATGCCACGGTGACAGATGGACCTGGGTATTTCTCGTGTCTGTTTGCTGATAATGAGAAATTTCAGTATTTAGATTACAAATTGTAGGAAAGCAGGCAAGATACTGGAGACAGTATCTGATGTACTCAAACTGGAACTCCTTGTATGGCAAAATACAGAAAAGATGGACATTATTATAGAGCACATATCTCTAATATTTATGAAAATCAACTTTTGCTGACAGGCTTGTGGACTCTGGAAATGTTAAAGACTGTGTGGACCCTGTATGGACCCAAATATTGTCTTTTTGTGTTTTTGTTTTTGTTTTTTGACTTAGGGTCTTGGTATGTAGTTCAGGCTGGCCTTGAACTCACTAGATTACCTAGGCTGCCCTCAAACTCAGAGTGATCCTCCTACCTCAGTCTCCCAAGTTCTGGGATTACAGGTGTGCACCACCATGCTCAGCTCCAAAAACATTCTTGAACATTTCTTCCGAGCTCTTATAGCTTCCCATGCAAGCCTTTCTGTATTGCCTTCTGGGGATTCAATATTTTAGAAGGTACACATCCTCAATGGGGAAATGATTATTTTTATGAAATAGTTAACAGAAGATGTATTGGAAATAACAATATCAGAAATCAAAGAGACTGTTGGGACATCTAGCAACTGTTGACTTAAGAAGCAAAATTGAAAGTATTCACGAGAAAAGGAGGAAATATTCTAAGATTAGCATTGCTAAAAGCTTTCTGCTTTGTGAAAAAGATGGGCCAGAGATCGAGGGAGCCTTGGGACCTCCAGTCCTGATGCTGGACTTAAGACACCAAGTAATAAAGCTGTACAAGGTAAAACATTATATATGGAACCACAAATGGATGCACTTTCTGAAAGAATTGAAAAAGATTTAAACATTATTGAAACCAAACCACATAAATTCTATGACCTTGGAACTGAAAACGTTTTTGAAGCTTCTGAAAACCCACATGAAGTTGAAACTGGTTCTGAGGTACTAGAAGGTACAAAAGAGTGCCAATGAATTCCTAATAATAGGATTTAACACATTATTGCCAGTGCCAGTGAAACAACAGAGTTCTTAGTACCCAATTCTGTTTGGACTCCACCTTTCCCAATGAAGAATTGAAAGAATTCTTAGAACTAGAATCCACTGTGTTACAGCATTCTCTAGCCAGGCATGGAAAAAAAGAGGATTTAGGCCTGCAGCAACCAACTATGCCACTCTCCTGTGGCACTGAAGCTAGCTGGGACCATTTACAGTGCAGCTTCCTCACAACTGTGAAGCCAAGACATAGCCAGAACTAAAACCTCCCATAGTCCAGCTGTCTCCTGAGGACATGAATCCCTCGTCTGTAAGGGTAAGAGCCTGGGTGTGCTGAGGACATGAGAAAAGCAGGGTGGGAAGACCCCTTTGATGACCAGCATGGGTTCTACTGCATTGCACAGGGAGAACTGTAACCGCAAGATGCATGTAGAAATGAAGTCTATTCCCAGAATACAAAACAGGGATGCCATTTCATTATTGATACCTTTGTTCTCTGAAGAAGAATCCAGAGATGGAAGGCAACACAATCATGCTTCACCAGAGAATGGCTCAGCTCAACTGCAGAACATCTACATTTGGAAAGGTTTTACTGCTGCATTCAAATGTGTGAGATTTTAGAAATAACTAAAGAGGCACAAAGGTTCTGGACATTCAAAATGTATAGAGAAGACAGCGAATTTGAAGGATGCCTGGAACAGCATACCCAAGTCAGATAAGAGTCTATCCAGGACTTCATTCAAAACAGTGGGAAAAGATCTTCACTTCCTGTCATCAGATGATACCATATCTAAAGAAGAGGGATTTGGAGGTGACCTCAGTTTCGCTGAGAACCTGTAGATATGGACAAGTGGCACATCACCCAGTAGGAAGAACCTGGAAGCATGTCACCGAAGGAAGTTGTCACAGTTGAACACTGGTATGCGTTGAAAATAAAACAGATTTGCATAGTATGATTGCTCTATTTATGGATTTGGAATCTTTCCTCGGCCTTTTTATGTTTCTAATCAGCTGGGATGATTTATTTTGCTAAACATTTGCTAACACATTACTCACAGTTAAAAAGAAAAACTATTTTTATCTTTTCAATATAATGTTTACATTAAAATAGAAAAATATAGGTTCATGACAAGTCCATCACATGATGCTACTTAGGATGATGGCTTTGTTAGCAGTAATGCCTTTGGAATTTTGATTTTGATTTTGAAGCTTTGCCTTGCCTACCCAGTTAAACATTTCGCTATCATTTTGTTTGAATTCGAGAGTTTTCTAATATGACACAAGATCAGAGTGAAGTCTATCCTTAAAGGCAAAAAGAAAAACAATTAGGTAGTGCTGACAGTGTTCTAAACAAAACTTTATAAAGGTAATTTATAAAACATGCAGTTAATGGTGGCTTCACAAATATGCTGGCCACAGGACAAAGGAAAGCACAAACTCTCTTACTGTTAGGACAATGGCTACTTGTGATTGTGGAAAGTTTTTCCAGTGACATAATTACATGCAGATTTTAAAAGTACTGTATTTCAAGCATCTTAAAAAGAAGTGATGATGATGACTGGAACACTACCAGGTAATTCAACAGTGGTTTTAGTGACAACAAAGATACTAATGTTTTATAAAACTGTAAATAAAATTACTTCATGAAATGCAGATGGAAAAAATGTCATGGTTAAGTATCCCTTATCCAGAATACTTGGGACTTAAAGTGTTTTGGATTTTTTTGGATTCTGAAATATTTATGTGTATGTGTGTGTGTATATGTATGTATGTATGATGAGATACCATGGAAAGGGGCCCAATTTAAACATAAAATTCACTTCTGTTTCATATACACATAGACTGAAGGTAATTTTATTCAATATTTGTAGTGTAATTGACAACAACCCTTTACATGATGCTAGGTGTGGAATATCCCACTTGTGGCATGTTGGTGCACAAAGTTTTAGATTTAAGTATTTCAGCTTTCAGATATTCATATTTTTCTGCCCCAAGCATTCTGAATAAGGGACACCTAACCTGTGATGCTTTTTCCATACATATTAATGAAGTACTTTTGCTCAAATTCTTGTAAGATGTTCGACCTGTATTTTTTTTTTTTTGTCTCTTGGATTCAGGGTTTTTTTAAATTTTATTTTAATGGTACATTTTAGATATACATAGTGATAACATTCATCACAGGGAATTTGTACCTCTACATGGAATATCTTGCTGCTTTTTTTCCCACTCCCCTCCTCTCCCTTCAACTTGTATTTCTAAATCAACAGTCTATAAGTGAGTTTGTAAATGCAGTGTGGGCCGAGCTTGGTGTTGCAAGCATGTAATCCCAGATTTCAGGAGCTAAGGTGCAGAGTTCACTTGGGTCCGGAAGTTCAAGAGTAGTCTATGCAACATAGTGAGACCTCATCACGAAACAGTAAAAAAAGGTGCAACTAAATTAATAAATCATATACTATAAATAAAATATGCATGCCCTGAAAAATTATATGTTATCAAGTTGGAAGGGAAGAACAATTTTCTTAGTTCTTTTATTGGAAAAATGAGCCATTTTCTTATATTTAGGGTTGCCTATATTGATGCATATACACAGTGTTTCATGGGAGACCAGATACTTAAGTGCTAAAAACAGTAATGATAGAAACCCAGAAATATTATAATTACAGTATTCTCAAAATTAACCCACAACTTGAAAGGGAAAAACTTTTGATACAAAATGAAATCTTTTTTTTTTTAAACCAAGATATCACTCAGGACTGAGATGGAAGGTAGAGAAGATAGAACTCAGCAAAGTTTTTAGTCACAAGAAAACAACTGGTAACATAAAGTCCTGAATTCATTAGGAGAAGTTCAGTAGTAAAAAAATGTGTTTCTAGAGGTGGCAGGTAAATGATCCTGAATAAACCCACCTAAACTCTTCTGAACCCAAACTCTACTTTGAGCTATCAAGGCATTAAAGAAAACTTTGTCCAATCCTGCCAGTGTTCAGAAGAACATCAAGCCAAAGACAGTAACTTACGTGGCTTCATAACAAACTCAGACCTTATTCAGTATAAGCAGGACTTTGCTTTTGTCTATATTCACCTGAACTTAAAGGTCGTGACAGAAATCCTGGTAGCTTTAATATACCATGGATTCAGAACAATTGCACAAAATAAATGGGTACATTTAATTTGAACAATACTCACAGTAAAGTTGATGAGGTCATAGTACAGGTGAAGATGCTTTTGCTTAGTAACATGTATTGCTCCAGATTCATCTCTCTTAACCTGATGATAAAATGAAAACGAAGTATCAGCTATTGTTTGAAGGACTTTTAAAAATATTTAATTATATTCTACCTAGATAGAATATGATTCCCCACTGGGAGTAAACCAAAAATACTGATAATTACAGAAACTATTTCATAAGTGAAAAAAATAACTTTCTCCATGACCTGTACCAAAATCCAAGTCACATCTGGCTAGTGGTCTACTTAATAGTATTTGCAAATGCCATAATATAATTTTCACTCTGTCATACTTAAAATGACCTAACTCTATCATGTCAATAATTATACTTAACTAGAGCATAAGATAGGATTGGCAACATGGTATGACAAGCCAAACATAAGTTCATTAAAAACTGGAGGAAGGACAGAGAGAAAGATGAGAAGGAAGAAGAGGTGGAGGAGCAGCAGAAGCAGCAGCAGCTATAGTGACAAAACTAGACTTTTCTATGATAATATTATAGCTCACATAACCCAAAAATTTCCAAAAGAATCTCTTATATTAGTATTTTATTTGTATGTGTGTATATATGTACTATATAATTCTCAGTCATCCCTGTAATTTGCCTTCTCCACTTCTCCTCCAAGGTAATACAACACTGAAGAAAAAAGATAAAGTGCAAGATACACCTGGCCACCTGAAATTCATCACATTCAATTCAGCTTATGTGTCCTTGCGCACTCCCCACTGTAGTGTGCTGGGTGTCTTTTTCTTTAAATCTCAATTTCACTTTGCCATCTAATCCCATCACTTGTAGTGACCTCACTGGATACTCTAATGAAAAATTGAGACCGCTTCATGTGGGGCCTTTCATATAGTGCCGTCTTTACAAAATCACTCGCCCCCACAAGAAAGCAGGTTCTGGTAAAATGAATGTAAAACCTACAGCCATGTGTTTAAGTATAAGTTCCACTATTACAGCCATGTGACCAAGGGCAACCACTCATTCTTTCTCAGTTTCCACATATGTAAAATGAAAACAAGTCAGTACCAAATTGTTTTATATGCTGTGTATGTTGAAAGTGTTTCATAAACTTGGAAGATCAATGTCAACATTACCTATTCCCCTAAGATTTTCTAAAATCCTTAAAGAAAATCGCTTCACCTATATAAACTGTAACTCCTCCCCCACCACTGTTTAATGCTGTCCCCTCCTCTGCTGGCATACTGAGTCATTCCTTTTGAAGGGTCCTTTTCTTTCTGCTCTCAAATATGTTTCTGACTTCTCCATCTTCAAAATAAAAGCAAAAACCGAACAACAACAAAAAAGCCTTTCTTTAATTTACTTCTTATAGACACTATTTAACCATACTTCTTATAACCAAACACTGTAATTGTGTAAGTCTGTTCACCTGGAGACCTATTTCTTTAACAAGGCTCCACAATCTAGCTTCCAGTCCCAGCCCACTGACGAGTAATCATCTAAAAAAGCTCTAAAGAACTACTTCTTGCTATGCATGGTTATTGTCTCTTCAGTCTTCCTCTTTCTTCATCTTCCTCTACCATGAGCATGACCCTGGAACTGATACTGTCTTGAAGGCTTTCCTTCTATCTTCTGTGTGAGGCCATATTGCTCCTTTTCCCATCCTACCTCTATGTACCTTTTCTGTTTTCTCTTCTCTTTCCTTTCCCTTGCATGAGTATCCACCAAGGTCATGTGTTATGCCTTGTATAAGTGTCCCCCAAAGGCTGATGCATTAAAGGCTTGGCCATCACTATTAAAGGCTTGGCCATCACTATTTGGGGGTGGTGAAATCTTTAAGAGATGAGGCTCAGCCAGAGAAGGTGGTAAATGCCTATAATCCCAACACTCTAGGAGGCTGAGGCAGGAAAACCTCAGGTTTGAGTTCAGCCAATTTAGTGACTTAGCCAGATCCTGTCACAAAAATAAAAAGTAAAAGAAAGGGTAGGGATGTAGGTCAGTGCAAAGACCCTGGGTTCCATTTCCAGGACAGGGAATGTTTGTTTGTGTGTGGGTGGGTGGTTGCTCAAGGGAGGAAGTCAGAACACTGTGGGGAGGGGCATGCACTTGAAGGGGATATTGGGACCCCAACCCCTTCCTCTCTCGTCCTCACTTCACTCCCTGGGCACACTAAGGTAGAACCTTTGGTCCCACCACATGGTCCACCATGATGTGCTTCCTCACCACAGGCCCAAAAGCCATGGGGTCAACTGGCCACAGACTAAAATCCCCAAAACTGTGAGCCAAAATCAAGCTGCCCTCTTTGAAATTGATCACATCAAGTATTTTGTTACAGTGATAGAACACTGATCCACATATCATGTGTGGTCTAGTTTTTGGTTTTCAGAGCTTCAACTACTTTCTCTATTCTGAAATTCTTATTTGTACTTCAGACCTGCCATCTGCTTACAGGACATTCCTGATACAACATCGAGAATCCCAGCTTCACTTCCAACTCAATACACTTAACTCAATTTTTCCTAAGTACTTTAATTTTCCTTTTTTTCTTTTTTTCTTTTTCCTTTGTTTTTGTTTTGTTTTGCAGCCAAGGGGTTAGAACCCAGGGCCTTGTGCAAGCTAAGCAAGCACTCTACCTCTGAGCTGTGCCCATACCCACGTTATCATTTTTTACCTGGATGATCTCCCTTTGAATATTTTTTATCCTAAAATGCAAAGATATGATGTTTCATTCATGTCCTTCAGTCCCAAGATCTCTGAACCCACCACAACCAACCTTTGTTTAAGCACCTGACACCTGCTTTATTGACAGCGAAACCTTCAATTTCTCCCCTCCCTTCTATAATCTTTTCTTTTTGCTATTTCCAGATCGATCTTCCTAAAAATGTCATTTAATCATATCTTTATCACAATGGCTCCCCATTACCAGTCTAGGCCAAATTTTGTCTTTTTTTTTTTTTTTTTTTGGTGTCGGGGAGCAAACTCAGGACCTTAAAGTTGCTAGGCAAGCACTCTAATCACTGAGCTAAATACCTAGACTCCCTGGCCCAAATTTTATATAAGTGGTTGACATTTTGTCTGTACTCTACCAGTGTAGTAAGAAAGTAATCAAAATAAATAAATGAATGGAAATGGCTGTATTCCACTAAAAATTAATTCACAAAAACAAGTGGCTAGCTGGGGATTTAGCTCAGTGGTTAGAGCACTTGCCTTGCAAGCACAAGGCCCTGAGTTTGATTCCCAGCACCAAAAAAAAAACAAAAAAACACAAGTGGCTAGCCAGATTTGGCTGATGGGTCACAGTTGCCAACCCCGACTCTAGATCCACTCCATACACTCAATTTTATGTTCTACCATCGGTTTCTCCCTGTCATTAATTCTATAAACATTTATTAAGCATTTACTATATACAGGTGCTGACCTAGTGGCTGGAAATAGAGCAGTATAGCTAGATTTATGGAGTTTCCAGCAAAATAAGAAAAAAAAATTAGATGAGTAATTTTTAAAGTGCTGAATAGGGGTTGGGAATTTAGCTCAAGTGGTAGAGTGCTTGCCTACCAAGCATAAGGCCCTGAGTTCGATCCCCAGGACCCCTCAGAACTAGTGCTGAATACTATTTTTTAAAATGTCTTATGGCAGCATATAATAGGAAGCAGTAACTTAGTACAGAGGATCACAGAAGACAGTGCTAACAATGAGCTTTCCTGACAGAGATGATAGCAAACACAATGTACTGAGGCTAGAGACTAGTTGGGAAGCTGCTATAGCATCCAGCCCAGGAACACATGCAGTTTAGACTGGGGAAGCAGCAACAGAGAAACAAAAAGGAAAAAACTCAAGAAATTTGTGGAGGTTGAGTCACAGGACTTGGTGATGAAACACAACTGAAGGGAGAAAGGCAAGACCTAGGTTTTGGGCTGAAGAAACAAGGTGAGCCACAGTGGACTCACTTCCCTCAGCTAGGAACCCGAGACCAGATTACACAGGCATGTTCTTAGTTCTGACTTTGGTTTATCTTCTTTCCTCCAAATGCTTATGAAGTCTTCCAGGGCCTCTATAGAGCATTCTTATCTATTTGTTCTCTAACTTATATCATCTTTTAATTTTCATCATATAGGTCAATTTTAAACTGTTCTCTCTAGTAGTAACAAACATGTTCATTTTACCTTTCAAACAATAGCATAAGCTGTGTAAAAGAAGAAATGTTTTATACTTCTTTCATTTGCTTTTTGTTCCTATCAAAGTGTAAAAAACATAGTAGGTGTTCAATAATTGTTCCCTAATAAATACACAGACACAATTAATACAGATATGTTCACATTATATTTATATACATGAGTAAATCATTAATTATTAGTCCAGAGGAGATGGAAATAAGAAATCATGAAAGGTTATGGAGCTGAGGGTGATCAGTATTTTCCATGAGAACCATTAAAGCCTTAAATAAAAATTAAATATTCTGTCTTCAAAGTCTTATGATAGGAAAATAGAGTTCTTTGACATAATATTCAACTACTGATAAATCATTAAAAAAAATTTATGAAAAAAAGACTAGATATGAGACCTACCATCATATTAGAACTTACCAGCAGAAAGTGAACGACATCTCCTCTGCAGAAAGCAAGCATGGGGTTCACATAATTATGCACTGCGACAAAGTGCCAGGCTAGCAATGGAACACTGGAAGGATCCATCTAAGTGAGAAGAAAGAAAGAAAAAAACCTGATCACAGTAACAGAAAAAGACAAAACGAAAGCGCTGCTCAGAAACAGCTTATGACCGGTGCTCCCTGATAAAACATTCCCAGTTTCTCCTAAAAATTCCAGCAAACCAAGGACTGACTGGGAAGTGTCACAGGAGAACTTCCTAGGTTGTTAGTAACATTCTGTATCTTGATAAGGGTTTGGGCTACAAAATTATAATCATCTGCCAAAGTTCAGCAAAAGTACATTTAAGATTTGTGCATTTTTTATATATAAATTTTACACCAAAAAACCTAAACAAACATTAAACTCTAGAGGACGATATGTATGCTGAACACTTAGGGGAAAAAAATATTCATTTCTGAAAATTACTCTAATACACAAAGATCTAAAATATGTAGTCTGCTGGGTGGATGGAGAGGTGGATAGATGCATACACATGTAATAAAAAAGTACCATAAAATGGAAATGGTAGAATTTAGATGGCAGATATACAGATATTTAATGAAAACATCTATTTGTTTGAAAATGTTTATAATAAAATAATGGGAAAAATACTAATAAGACATATGAAAAGATGCAAACACACCACCATGATAAAAACCTCAATTAGCCAATGAAGCTAAACTAGGAAATATTAGTGGAAATCTAAGACAGTTTTGTCATTTAAAGGACAGAAATGCTTTTCTTTGTGCCCAGAGACACACAGGTTACCAATAAGAAAACAAGAATGCCCTGCTTTCTGGAATCACCCAGGTTATGTACCACCACTCTCCATGCCACCCCACCAATACCTTTCCTCATACACAGAATTGAAGATCACAGTTCTCTAACAACAACTAAGCAGAAAATAAAAGGGAACCTGGGGTTCAAATACTACAGTTGCCCTCAGTATCTGTCACCTCGGATAACAAAGTCCACAATGTTCAAGTCCATTATATAAAATGCATATAATCCATGCATATCCTCCTGCACATTTTAAATCATCTATAGCAGTGGTAGTGAACCCATGGCACATGTGTTTTTAAGACAAAAGATATTAATGTATGAGTAGTTTTTTCTAAACTAAAACCTCAGTATTCAGGTTTAATTGCAATGTTGGCACTTTGCGATAAATAAGGAGGTTCTGGGTTGCAGTTTGGGCATTTATCTCTAAAAGGTTCACCATCACTGATCCATAGATTATTTATAATACCTGATATAAAATAAATTAAATGTAAATAGTTGTTATACTACATTGGTTAGAATGATAACAAGAAAGTTTGTATGTGCTCAGTACAGATTTAATTTTTTGTTTTTGTATTGTTTTGTTTGCAGTACCGGGAATTGAATCCAGGGTCTCTGCACTGAGCTACATCTCCAGCCCTTGTTTATCTTTTACTTTTTTTTTTTTTTTTTTTTTTTTTTTTTTTTTTTTTTTTTTTGGTGCTGGGGATCGAACTCAGGGCCTTGCGCTTGCAAGGCAAGCACTCTAACCACTGAGCTAAATCCTCAGCCCCGTTTATCTTTTACTTTAAGACAGAGTGTTACTAAGTCACTAAGTTGCCCAGGTTAGGCTTGAACTTGCTATCTTCCTGCTTTTTTCTGAGTATTTCTGATGTACCGTTGGTTAAATCCATGAAAACAAAAACTACAGATAGGGCCAAGTGTACATTCTGAGAAGCATCATCCCCTAAAATAACCTATCAGAGGTAGAGGCCAAGGAAAGCACAGACAGTAGCAATGTACACTGCTTATTACAGTGGGGTGTACTTGGTCAGTAGTTCAGTGTCATAGCAGCAGAGAGTATGATCTGCCTTGGTGTGACCATCACACAAAGATATATGTCCCTTAAATGCTGAAAATCGAGACTGGGACTTAATACATCATTTTATCCTTCAGCTTTAAATCCAGTAAGGGAATATTACTGCCCTCAAACAGGCAGAGATGAGGCCAGGAGAACCATACATGAAATTAGGTATGACCCCAAAGCACCAACACAGCAATACAGAGACTGCAAACTGAGGTTAAAAACAACAGTGAGATATATGCTTAAAGCAATAAAGACAGCAAAGTATAAGATCTTATGATTCCCAGTCATCAGCTTATACTGCTTTGGTCAACTTAAGGTAAATCTAAACAATGATCACTGGAGTACAGTACCAACTTCTATTCTGCCCAGCTTTTTGACCATCTCATAGAATTTGCCCCTTACAATTCACTGTCCCCAACCTCCTGACATGGTCCTTCCTTCTACTAACAAGATAGAGAAACATACTCACCCGTCCATAGGGAAAAGTCATCCACACCTTCAGGGATGGTTTCAATCCAATGACCAGTATCTTTAGGAAAAAAATATTATTTTCAATATTTACCTTATAATTTTCAAATTGTTCAAAGCCTCTAAAAGTCATGAGTGTCATCTTCTAACTATGCCTACCTTTGTCAAGGATGCCATGGCCAATAATGAAAACTGTGTGATGGGATGATCTTTCAATTCAGACTTAGAATGCAGAGGCTCAATGCAGCAAACTTCTCCTTTGGAACCACTGAACAGACATCTCGATTCACAAGTTCTCACTCCCATCACTCTCCTGAAAATGTAATCAAAACATTCAGAATCATTTACCAATGATTTAAGGCACTAACATCTCTAGCTTGGCCTACAACACCCACACCTCCTAGCTCCTACTCTTGTCCCCAACAACCCAAAATTCACAATACAGTAGCATAATCTTTCTACTATATGGGTCAGATTTATCACTCTTCTACTAAAAACACTTCACTGACAAAAAAAAAAATGCCACTGTACATAAAATAAAATCCAAACTCTTTATCCACATCTGAAAAGGTCTTACATGATCTGGTTCCTGCCTTCACTCCTCCCCCACAGTTGTCATATCTGACAGACTCCAGTGGCCAAGCTTGTGTCCACCTAAAGCCTTTATATTTGAATGCTCCTTGGCCTGGGACACTTCCTCCACATCTCTGCATTTCTTGGCCAGCTCATCCTTCAGGTCTTTTCCTCAAATGCTACCTCCCAAGAGAGGCCTTCCTCCTAGAAGGGGTTATCCCAAAGTGTGTTCCACGACACTGACCTGCCTTAGTTTCTTCATGGCACTCATACCTATCTGATATTATTTCACTTACATGTTGGTTTACTTCCTGTCTCCCTAGCCTTTCTGCAACCAGAGTGTAAATACTTTTAGAGTAGGCACCTTGCCTTGTTCATAGCTGTAACTCTAGTATTTACATATATGCCTACTCGTAGGATATGCTCAATAAACATTAGCTGAATAAGTAAGTAGTACATTTTTTCAGCAATTACTTTGAGCTCAGTCTTTAGAAATCTATGAGAAATACAAGAAATAAAAACAGGCATTAACCTTGAAAGAATTTATGGAAACACAATACACAATAATATTATGTTTACCCTTTTTCTTAAAAAGCCTCAGCTTCATATACGTCCCTCCATGTATTTAGACAGTCTTTGCTCTTATTTAAAAGAGTTATCAAGGCAATTCTAAGGCAATAAAAACCTTTTTTACACCTGGCCATTATGGGCCGGGGGCCTAAACAAAATTAGCGAGCTACCCCAAAATAGCAGTTCCCAAGCTCAACAGCACATAAGAAGCCCCTGGGGAGTACATTTCTAGAAGTCTGACTCAGACCTACTGAGATAAAATCAAGGGGAACCAGGCCTGGAACTCCAAGTCTGCAAGCCTCCCCAGGTAATTGTAATACACAACCATAACCTATTTTCAATCACGCTGACTTTCCAGACCTCTTCATGTTCAATTTCAAATCATTAAACCAGAGCTAGTCTTTTCATTTGTCAACAAATGTCCATTCGTCTCTTACTTAAATGTCAATTCAAAAACAGAGCCTCCGCTGTCGTTGCAAATTGCAAGAGTTGGATCATCTGTGAACTAAACAGAGACAGAATTGATTTTTCTTGTACATTTTTAAACAACCCGTCAAGTATTAAGTAGATAAGAGAATAAAAAACTACATAATTCTCTAATCCTACAAAGTATATATTTAGCATCCGAAATAAACTAAACTAGATTTAGCTCATCACTTTAACATAAAAAATTATCCTTAGGATAAAAATAGCTCAGTATCTTTTTTAAAAAATGAGGCTTTCAAAAATTAAAACTATCTTTCATCAGAATAAAAGAAAAATATAAACTATGTTTGCTAAAAACCCTGATGTTCTCTACTTGGGTTCTTACATTAAGATTTTCTAACTTGCTATTAAACAAATGGGACACAAGATGAAATAACATCTATCATTTACAATGACTGGCCTCTTAAAGCCAAAGGTTTGTATTCAGGGATGGTGGAGATACAGGAGGTAAAATTCCTCTTCCTCAATCCTAGAAGAGTGGCGGCCTCTGTGCATGCATGAGATGGTCCACTGTGCAAGAAAAATAGGAGAACTCATCTTTCTGTTTACTTTTCTACTTCTTATATATACGTTTTATAATATGCTTAAAATTAGCACTGTAGTGCATCTACATAATTACACACACGCGCACAGACACACACACAGATACACACATATGCACAAAGTATGCAAGCCCAAACTGTTACTGATGGGATGCAGGGTAAAGTTTTGAGAAAATGAATAAGGAGAGGTAGACAGAAAGAACTAAGATTTGTGAGGTACATGTGCCAACTTCCCACAATGAATGTATTATATACTGCAAATATATACTAATAAAAAAAAGATTCAATAGAAGATTTAAAAAAAATACTGAGGTGCTAGTTGCCCCCATCAACCCAAGACTTCAGAACTGTTCAATCACATCTATTTCCTTTCTAATGTCAGTGCCTGCACACACTACCTTCATTAACCACTTCCAAATAACACAATAGCTCCAACTACTATTCTTTTAATCTCAGGTGCATCTTTCTCTTTTCTCTCCACCTTTATCATTTGTTTTATTATTTCTCCCAATCATTTCATCTTTCTGCAAAAACATCAGCCATTTATACATTTATGTACACCACCATCTAGTTATGCCTTCAATCAAGCACTTACTGAGCAGTTACTATGGGTAAAACACAAAAATAAAGATAGACTCTGATTTCAAAGATCTTAATAGAGATAAGACATATACATAAACAACTATAATATATTAGAAGTTGGCACATGCTCTACTAAAAGAGGTCAAGATAAATTACATCATGTACTGAAAGAGGAGAAATTCTCTCTATTTTTTGTGTTGGTTGTTTTCATTATTACTAAATGATTCAATGCTCCTTTGTCACAAAAGACTTTTTTGTAACTAACCTAGATGCAGACATACAAGCTCCAGATGCTTGCAGACTTTAAAAAGAATGTGTATGGGTAAGGGAGCTCTGCACAGCTAAGCAACGAAATATGTACTTGATTAAATCTAGAAAATCTGATTTTAGAGTTCCCTAGTCATAGTCCCTTTATGCTCCTGAACATGGGCTTGCCAACATGCAAGCACCATGTGTATTTATAAATGAAATCTATTACCTAAGTCAGTTTATTTTTTTCAGACCTGGAAGGAGAAAACCAAGACCAGGATCTTAAAGGCTTTCTCTTTAGAGGCCTAAGAAAATAAACCAATAGATTCATTTCTAAACATAATCCAAATTCTGTTCTTTTACAGTTGGTACCTCGTATATCAGGCAATTCCCAACAAAGGGTGACTGAGCACAATCCCTTAGCAATAAACCCTTGGTGGACTAAACATGGTTAAAAAGACCTTTTAAAATCTCCATATGAGTTCTCAGCAGGGTGCTGCCTGTCTTTGTTGCCAGCCCCTAGTCCAGGATCACACCGATTTGCCTTTTTTCTGCTATATGTACTAAACTTTGATATAATCTGAAGCTGAATATTTCCATATTAGCCCATCTCTGGTTTTAACTTGGGAAAATATCTTGTTGGGCTATCAAATAATGTCCAATTTCATACTAAATGCATTTTGGGAGCTTCTGCTTATCAATAAAGGTAAACTTAAAGTGGATACAAAGCCATAATTATAAAGATTATTAGCAGAAGAAAACAAAGCTGTTACCTTGATATGCAATATTGCTGTTCCCGGAGGATGAGCATCTGTTATTGATCTAAGAAGTTTTCCACTGGCCAAATCCCACATGGTGATCTATAAGACAACTAAGTGCTTTAAATACAAATTTATTGCGCAATTTCAGACTTAAGTATCCTGCCTTCTGGCTAAAATAATCTATTCCTCATCTATAAACATCGCAGGCAAAGAACCATAAAGTTTAAACATACCTAAAGGTTGCAGATCCATTAAAGCTTGGAGCCTTTTTTCCATCGTCAACTACCCCTTATCCTGCCCAACCCACTTTCCCTTTAGATTTTAAGTGTTAGTCTTATACTGACAGGCAAAAGAGACTTCTCTAATAAGTCAATCTGTTCAGCACTGGTAAAAATTGTAGGAAAGGCTCACTACCAAACCACCTAGTGATGCATAAACCAAGAGATGAGAAAAATCATAACCTATTACCAGTTTCAAAAGTGGAAGGAAAGAAATGCCAAAATAGTTATCAAGGAACACAACAGTTAAGAATACAGAAAGCAGAATACAGTATATCTAAAGAGCAGCCGCGATTATGTACTATAAGAAGATATACTTTATATAATACCTTGCTTGGTTTATAAAATCTATTTATTAAGATAGATATAACATAAAATTATAAAAATTATAGTTCAGTCAATAACAATTCTAGTTAAGTCAATAACAATTATTTAAAAATGTGAACAAGACATGACTCAGACTCAGTAACCTCAGGTTACCTCTATGGACATATCATTTCATAAACTATTTTGGTCTTCAAAATATTGATCTAAAGATACTAGTTTTTAAAACTTGATTTTAACATGATCTCATGAATGAAAGAAAGTTTGCACCTTACCTGTCCTTTAGCAAAGCCACAGAGCAGCCTTGAGCAGTCATTGTTGATACTGAGGGCAGAGATGGCTCCATACTGACCTCCAACACTAGTGCTCCCCAGGCAGAGTCGCAATGCTTGATTCTGATCTAAGGAAAACAGTTTGTAAAATCAAGTGAAAGAAATGGAAGACAATGAATAGATAGAGTGTAGGAGTGTTTTCAAAGATTTGAAAAGTGGCAAGAATCAAAAGAAGCAGATAACGAAGTTACATTTTTTATTTTTATATTTAAAAATATATCTATTGAACATCTATGAGAAGGTGGCCATTAATTTGACACTAAGAATGCAGAAACAGTAAGACCTACAGAAAAAGGTAATACAAAACTTGCTAGTAGTAAGAAAATAATAATCCCCAAGATGTTGTCTCTCCTTGAACAAACCTCATTCAGCTGCCTCTTTCAGCTGCCTTATTCTAGAAGTGCATTTACTGCCATTTTCAAGATGCAAGGTTATAGGGAATATCGCCTTCATTTAAAAGAGATTTCAAACTTCAAAAATCAAAGTGTGTTAATTTAAAATTTGACTGAATTTACATTTATATTATCCATGAAGAAAAGGTTTACTGAGCAAATTAACAGTCCAAGTAAAATTACAGAGTAAACATTTAAACTACTTTAGAAAATTATTTCAAGCATAATATTTGATATGCTAAAAGCAAATAATTCAAATTTCTACTACATTAAGTTCTTTAGGGCAAGGATTTTGCCTTAATCATCTCTGATTTTTCTAGGAGGCATTCATTTATTAAAATTTATTATCTATTAATTAAAAGAAATTGCTCCAGGCCTGGTTCGCAGCAAAGCTTATTTTGTGTACAGTTCATGACTATATCCACTGAAAAACAATGAAATTAAGAAATATTTACTGTAAGCAGCATTCCTACAAAATTTAACTGTTTAGAAAAAAAAAACAAATAAAAAAGACACAATTCTTCTATAACCTAGAGTTCTCCTGACTCCCCCAGCACCTGTGTGTGCCCCTTAACTATCTATGTACTACAGTAATTTTGAGAGGTGTCTTACCTCTCCTAATTGAATATGACCCCACTGAGAGCTAAGACCACAAATGAATTAACACTCCCAGAATTCCTTGCTCAGTGCCTTTATTCAGGAAGCTGACAATCACCGGAATAGCTTTCACATTTGCAGATCTACCTTCTGTAAGAGGAAATCGTTTTCAGAAAGAACCTAAAGACATTCGTTCTCAGGTCTAGAGGATAATAAGGGGTAAGTCTCTGTGCCCACTCAAAGTGAATACTGTAAGTTTTTTTGTATGTGTTCATAAACTGGCTCTAAAAGCACCCCACCCTCAGAAGGAATCCTGAAACAACTATGCTGTATCTGGCATACAGAAAGCACTCAATTTTTAAAAGTCATTTTAGATTTTAGCCTTCTAGGGTAAACATCCAAAAAGGAGTAAACTCAAATATGGGAGAGAACTGATGTGTTTAGAAAGTCATTATCTCTATTTCACATCAAGAATTATAAAAGTATAACTTTTCCATACATCCAGAGTAGGCTCATCCTGATTTTTCTTCTTTCCCCCAATTTAATCAAAATTATTAAAATTTCCCTTTATTCTACAATTTACATCATGTTTTATTTAGCTCTACTGAAATTACCTCTCTACAATACTGTTTTTCATGATCCTTATAATGTCAAGGCCACCTTATATGGTTGATGGGCTATGCGCACACCTTAATCTGTAAACTGTCACTATATGATGGCTGGGTAACAGTATTCTATATTTACCACTGCTCTGGGTCACATGTATGAGTAACAGATGGATTGAAAGTAAGAGGCTGGTATGAAATCTCATTCAGGCTCTACAAACAAGCCCCTGGGGTCTGAGGTGCCTGCCTTCCAGGTACAGAGGAGTATCCAAACAGCACAGCACTAAAATCCTTCGTGGTTCTGCTTGAGATTCAACATTTACAGAGTTCAGATCCACCAATACACTCACTGCTACTTTCTATTTAACAAAGTTCATACTTAAATTAGATAACAGAAACACAGTATTCTTGTAAGGTAGGGAAAATATGGGCAGGAGAACTGAGAAGTATGATCAAATAAAGAATAAAGGTACCACTGAAGAGAGGAAACAGAAAACAGTGACAGCGGGAAAACGGAGGGAAGGAAAAGGACATATCCAAAGGTTAAACACCCAAATATGATTGTGCTTTCCTGATTATAGTCCCCATATACGAAAAACTAGGTAAGACAGGAAACTAAATTATCAACCTTCCTCAACCTGAAATATGTATTAAATTTATATCCCACAGATCTGTGTCAATGAAAAAATTCTCAACTCTTTTCTTGATTTTTACAATGTATTCATTATCTTTATAGTGCCCCTGTATAAGGTAGTATGGCTATGAAACAAGATACTTGAAATTTAATCCCACCCCTACTCCTAGAGTTACAGGCAATGTAACTATATGTTTGGGCAATTTTAGCAATGCTCCTTAATTTCTCTAAACACCCCTATGTTGTTCTGCATAATGTAGAAAACAGATTACCTCATTGTGTTGCTAAGAAGAATAAGTCAGTAAAGTAAGATAGTGCATAAAAGAACCATTCAAAGTCCCTTGAATATTAGTAAGTTTCCAACACAAACTACAGATTAGACTTATACATAATCTTTTAAAGAAGCAAATGATGGTGGACAGGTGATGGACTGTACATAAAATGCAATCTAGGGGCTGGGGATTTAGCTCAAGTGGTAAAGTGCTTGCCTAGCAAGCGTAAGGCCCTGAGTTCAATCTCCAGCACCAAAAGAAAAAAAAAATGCAATTTGCTCTGACTCCACAAAGAGATATATATATTTGGGGGAAGGGGGGGGCACACTGGAGATCAAACTCAGGGCCTACGAAGAGCTCTACCACTGAGCTAAATCCCCAACTCCCACAAAGATATTTTTCAATCTTCATTCTATCTTTATGGTATGTTAACAAACTTGCTATTATACAATTTAGACTAAATTCAGGAAAGGTAGAATTTCTGTGGAAAGAGGACAGCAGGTTTCTCCTATTACAGTAATTAAACATTCCGTAATCCAGATAATAGTGGACAATTCTGGGAGAAAGTATTTGGCTAAAACGAACGTCTTTAAAACACTTAAGTCATATTACATGGAAAGAACAAAGGACCTGGACAGAAACAGGAAAGGTTAAAATGAGAGCTCTATCCAGGATGTCATTTACAAATTCACATAAAATTATATTCATTGACACTGTCCACTCAGTATTAAAAAAAAAAAAACTGGAATAGGTCATTATGAAGCAGGTAACCCAGGGAGAAATATGAAATGAGATTATCACTTTTCCCTCAGGCTTCAGAGTTCACGTAATGCTTAAAACAACAAAATACCTATGAAAAATTTCAAACTATTAAAAAGTACAAATGCAAGGAATTATTACTAATGACAATAATATAGCTTATGAAGGAAGGGAACTTGAAGACCAGATTATCACAAAAAGCTTATTTACTTGACACTACAATGAATTATACTTATTTCTTTTGTTAGTATAGGCTGAGTAACCCTAATCTAAAGATCCAAAATCTGCAATGCTTCAAAATTCAAAACTTTTTGAACATGATACTGACACTAGAAAAGGTTTTGAATATGGAGCATTTGGATTTTGGATTAGGGATGCTCAACCTGTTAAGTCTACACAAATATTTCAAATCCAAAAACCTCCAAAATCAGAAACATTTGTGGTCCCAAGCACTTTGGATAAGGGATACTCTATGTAAGTATCTTTCAAAGTATACTTGGCTCAGGGTAGGTCTCAAGATATTCTGGATTTAAGAGTAATGTGCTAAGTAGCAAAGAAATGCCACATATCATGGATAAAGTTTATAATTATCCTAAAATCTTCAAGAATTTCTAGCTCTATATACCAAAAACAAGGCTGTCCACTATTTTTTCATCCCTAGTTTTAATTAGTTCCAAAGACAGTCATAGAAGGAAATACCTATATCCCAGAAGGAATCAAATTTAACTATGTGTAAACTCTACTTAATCTGCCAGTATTCATCAAAGTATAAAGGTATGTATAGTTTTTCACAGGTCCGCTTTAACTAATTTCTCAATTAGCTATTTATGTTTTTTCATTCAGGAGCATTGATTACAATTGGTAGTATTCTCTTTCAACACTGAAAAAGTCAACTGTAAAAGAACCACTCACGCAAACCAAATTTACTATACCTTTTCCTTTTGAATCCATGAAGAAAAGATCAAAAAGAGAGAAAGAAAGCAAGAAATCAGTTCAAAAGTTCAGAGAAAATACAGACAAAATTTCAAGGGAATAAGTGACAAACTTTAGTTATATGTGGGAATGATACTAAATTTGATTAATTGATGACTATTAACTGATATCTAGCACTTATGATTATATTCAGGTATTGGTTCTGGGAGAAAGGCATAATATTCAAATTACAACATTGTAAGTAAATTCATGTTTCAGTTAGATAAAAACAGGAACAATTTTTAAAAAGATAATTACTAAAGTACACTAACAACCAAAAAAAACAAAAACTGAAAAGGAAAAGTAAGGATCTTGGGTTAGGCTAATATTTTCATTACAATTTGAACTTTTGAGACCCTGTAGAAGATGAGAACCAAAATACACAAAAAATGCTATACACTTAAAAGTCCACAAGAATAGGCACTATACATTAACCTTAAGCTTACAATGATTACTATTTTAGTGACTCGGGCCTCTATTTCAAAGAAAATCTAGTACTTTAAACAAGTGTAGTTCTTCCTGTTATAGTTTTTTCTATGATCAACAAAGGTATTTTTAAAAGATCAGATCTAGCCCAGACCTCCAGTCTAGACACTTCACAGTGTCTGCTCTTTGTTCCTCTGCTTTCAAGCATATTTTAATCCATTTGTTAAAAAGCACTGTCCAAACATCTGCTTCCTACAAACAATAATGAATAAAATTTAATAGCTGTACTCTTAAAACCCAAAGCACAACCAGAATACCAAGATTCTTTCCAAAATGTTCACTTTGGCATACTTTCTATTCCATGAAACTGTAATAAAAGATTACTGTTTCATCGTATCTACAAGAGAGCTGTTGGGGAATCTAAAAAAACAGGAAGCAGACCCAAGGAAATGAAGGAGACAGTATCAAAAGATAATGCATTATTCCCCCCTGTTAGTTTTTAAAGTATTCATTTTAATTTGTTTGCAGTAAGCTCTACATGGGTTTGATTATAAGCAGTCACAGATTCTTACAACTTCTTGATAAGGAAGGCATGTTAAAGCAGGCAGAGTCAAGGAAAACCGAGTACTGGTGAGTGGGAATAAAAAGACCAATATGCATTCTGCTGGCAGATAAACATATGCATTACACTCTATCCTCTCGCTTTAGTTCTATTCTTTTCTTCATATCTTGGAATTTGCCTGCTTTCCCCTCAGAACAGGGGAATTACTTGGAAGAGTGAAAATGCGCTGATTTAGAATTCAGTAGCCTTTGACTCTGAACTTGGTTCTGTATATGTCACTTCTCTTTCTGCTCTTCAGTCACCTCATGTGTAAAATAAAAGGACTGAACAAACTCTGCACAACCATTTCCCAAGTCTATCAACCCAACACCACTTATGCATTCTTCCACCTGATAGGAAACCAACCTGGCAAAACTTTTCTGAAAGGCAATGAAACACATCAAGTCTTTAATGTTCATTTCCTAGCCCAAGAAATTCCACTTTTAGGAATTTGTCCTAAGGAACTAATCATATACACAAAAATGCAGAAAAAAAGATGTTCATCACATTACTGTTACAAACAATTTAGCATACTTTCTTGGTAGTGGTACACACCTATAATCCCAGCACTATAGGAGGAGGCTGAGGCAAGAGAATCACAAGTTCGAGCCCAGCCTAGGCAATTTAGGAACTTAGTGACACTCTGTCTCAAAATAAAAAAAAATAAGGGTTGGTGATGTGGTTCGGTGTGAAGACCCTGGGTTCAACCTCCAGTAAGAGACAGTGAGAGTGAGAGTGACAGTGACAGTGAGAGAGTGAGAGAGAGAGAGAGAGAGAGAGAGAGAGAGAGAGAGAGGAAAGGAGAGAGGGAGAGAGAAAACCTAAATTCTTATGTGTGGAGATGTCAAGTAAATTTTGATGAATCCATTTAAAAGAACACTCTATATCATTAAAATGATATTACAAATACATCATGAAAAGCAGTTCACAAATTATCGCGATCTTATTTGGGGATGTACACATGCATATGTACATGCATTTAAAAAAAAAAAAAGACTACAAAGGCACCAGGTATACTATAGTGCAATCCCACGCTCTCCAGGACACTGAGGCAGGAGGATCTCAAGGTCAAGGACAGTTTATGCAACTTGGTGAAACCCTGTCTCAAAATAAAATTTTAAAAAATAATAATAATAAAATAAAATAAAATTTTAAAAGTGTTAGGAATGTAGCCCAAGGGTAGAGTGCTTGCCTAACATGCACAAAGCCATCAACCTTCCATACTGAAAATAGAAAGAAAAGAAAAAGAAAATTTAAAAGACTAGGTTACACAGGACTATCAGGGATTGATTCCAGATAGGAGAATTAGCTATTCTGTAATTTTATATCTTCAACTTTTTGTTCATCTTTATTTTTTAGATTTTCCTCTATAAATATATATCGAGTATATAGTAATAAAAATAGTATTATTTAAAGACTAGATTCTAAAGTTCTTTCAAAGAAATTATACTTCTGTTTCTAGTTTTCTGGTTCCCAAGCAATGAAATTCTATTATTCAAATCAATCACCTTTGAAAAGACTAGATATTACAATTTCATGTTAAATAAAGCTTTTGCCATAATAGAACATTTGTAAGTAGAAAGTGAAATTATTCAAAAACAACAGAAACTAGTTATCCATTCATACAGTAAATAAAGACGCAAGGCTCCACAGAGATCAAATTATACTGTTATTAAAGTTCTCTGAAGTAGTCCTTAGCAAACATTCCTTACTAAACACAGTATCATCAAGTTTTCCATTTAAGAGAGATAGAAAGGACCTAAGAGCTAGAAGAGAATACAGAAAGAGCAGAAAAATATTATTTAATGGTTTTTAAATGAAAAAAAAAAAAAACCCCAGAAGAAACCATTCTGCTCACATACCAAATTCGAAAACAAAGGATTAATGAAACTGATCATTTTGTCTCGGAGGAAAAAAAATGGGAAACTAACATCTACTATACAAATAAAACTACTCATATTCTTGTCTCAACCAAGAAAACAATGTAATTATGGGCTAAAATTTTTTTTCAGTTTAAAAGAGTTATGATGGAAATGAAAAAAAGCTTATTGTCAGAAGAGTCCTGGAAAATTACTCAGAACTCTGGAGAATACTTTTCCCTAAGGATCTTTTACAATATTAATTACTGAAATATCATGCAGAATTTAAAAATCAACACCACCACCAACTAGAAGTAGACAAGACGACAAACCAAGATTTCCTTTCAATTTTATTTACTTATTTATTTTTGTCTAGAAATAAATAAATAAATAATAAATTTACTTATTTTATTTTTGTCTATAGAAAAATCAATGGATATAAATTCGTAAGGAAGAAAGACTTGCTATAAGTGGCAAAATGGAGCTATGAGTCAAATAATTTTTAAATTTATGCATATATAAACAGGGTCTCACTATGTTGCCCAGGCTAGCCTTGAACTTGTAATCTTCCAGTGCCAGCCTCTTGAGTAGCTGAGATTACAGGGATATATCATCATATCCAGCAAATTTTAAATATAAACTATTTGTTGCTATTTTACACATTTTTCTGGTTTTGCTCAAGAAAATAAAGTCAACCATGTAAAATACAATTAATGGACATTATAAAACTCAAAAGGATTCTTAATATTTACAAGTAGGAAAGTACTTAGAAAATTTACCAAATATCAAAGCCAATCCATGAGATGTACCCACTGCTATCAGACTGGAGACTGCCTGAAACCAAAAGGGAAAATTACATTTGAAGATATTACATTGAAGATCTTGAAATAATCAGAGTTAGATTTGTTGGCCTGCCTTCCCCTAGGCACCAGATGACATACCAACTATTATAAACAAGAATTTCAACTAGGAGGCAAAACGGGAAATGAAACTCAGGACATTATATTTCTGAGAATCCCTCTAAATTTACTCTAAGGGAAACACTATCAAAATATCATATGTTCAACATTATAGGCACAAAAACAGCCACTTAACTTCCTCTAAAATAACTTTTAAAAAAAATCAGAGTCCAGACAAAGTACAAGGCCCTTATTTGCCATCCAAGGGCTTCCTGCAAGGTATAGAGAAGGCATATACCAGAACTCTTGTCTGCTTTATTCAACAGGAGCCAAAAGGCACCAGAAATGTTCAAAACTCAGCCATTTCGTCACCAAATGACTGACTAATAAGAAAGCCACAGGAGGCAGCTGGAGGAAGATGAGAAAAAAGAGAGCATTAGTATGCTTTCAATATCTCCCAGTTCTCCACAGATTTACTATTTGGCAGGCTTGGCACTGGAATTTAGGGCTGTTAAATGTGTATTTACCACAAAGGGATTTCACTGAATGCTGTTTTCCACTCCCTATAACAGAAAGGAGACCAGATCACAGAAGAAGCAATGTACATGGGAGAGGTGATACTACATACAAATAAACCTGAGAAACACTAATCATGATTCCATTATCTGCTTCTCAAACAAAAGCCTACAGAGTGAAAATAAATTGAATGAAAACATTCAATGTGGGCAAATTTTAAACCTGATTACTGAGCGTAAAATGACTTATGAATCTGCAATCATAATAGTTTATGTAACAATTTTCAACATTATAAGAATAAATATAAGAAAATCCAACCAAACAAAAGCTTACCTTCAAAAGATTTAAAGTATACTTACAATTGCTGTAGGCAAGCCAGCATCTACTTTGTCCTAAAAGGAGTTAAAATACATACTTGAAAAGATAGTCTCATTTTAAAACAGAAAATGGTACAATGCTATCTCTTTAAATATACTTTGATCCAAGTTGATTCAGACAAGAAGTGGAACTTTCATTTTTGTCCTCAACTAAAAAAAATTACAAAAGCTGTATATATCATCAAAATAAAAGAGCCATGAGAGTGGATCATTTTCTTTTAGTAGTTGTAACAGATGCTTCAAGAAGGGTGCTGATTATAAATGGAAATGTAAAGGAAAGAGGTCCTGTTTTCCATAATGTAACTAACTATAAGTGCTACATGGCCAACATAATAGGAATCAGTGAAGATTTAAGAAAAAGGAAACACTGAGTTTCTACCTCTGAGTAGAAGCTTCCTACCCAGCAGATTACCTACCAACCCCTACATAAAATCCCAGGAGGATTTATTAGGTCGTTCTCAAGGGTAAGAAAGTAACACATTAAATACTAGTTTTGCTCCTTCTCAGTAAACTATATGACCTTTGAAAAGTCACTTAAGTTTCCTGAGGGTCAGAGTTCTCATTAGTTCAAGGAAACCATAAATATTGCCCTACTTAACCTCAATTGTCCTGAGAATCATATTAAATTTAAAAATTGTATAAAGACAAGAGTATCCATTTGATACTTAAATATTTGTGGCTTTAAATAATAATGGCTTGCAGTGATGTAGCATTGTAGTTAACAAAGAGCTTTCATACACATATTTTATACTTTTTGATTCTTATACTTGGAGAGATGGAAAGGCAGTATTATTCTGATTTTCCAGATTAAGAAATCAAGCTTCAAAGAAGTGAACTGACTTCCCCAAGGCTACTCAGTACATGGTGGAACTGTCTCACACTCAGGGTTTCCCCGGCCAGGCTCTTTAACATCACTTCTGCATCTGTTCTGTCCCTGTCAATGTGGACCATTAATTACTACACTACCCCAGAAGGCAGAATCGATTTACTGAACGTAGAGCTTCCTGAGTACTAACCCAGCAAACTTACTCCAATGCACAAAAACATCAGAAAGAACAATCACCAAGCCTGCTGTACACAGTGCTCTGGAGAGCAGCATATACTCAGCATTGTGTATGTGTGTGCACCTGCATGTGTGAGTAAAGCATGCCTAACACAATGCTTCACAATTAAGATGCATGCAATAAATATTTGATAAATGATTGATTTATATTCTGGACATGGAAAAAGAGGAATGAGACAGCAGATGAAAAACATAAACTATATCCAAAATAGAACCTGAATAATGAAATCAAAAGTCACCTGACTGACTTCAAAAGCTAAAAAACACAGATGTGGGAATCATTTTAAAGATTGTGGAATTTTAGTACTGGTGCTGCAACATCTTGGGGTAGTGGTTCTCAAAAGCCAGACTGCATTACAATCACCTGGGATGCCTGTTAAAATGCAGAGCCCTGTGCGACCGTGCTAGATTCCAAGTCAGCAGGTCTGGGATGATTCTTAGGAACCTGCATTTTAATACGCTCCCCCAGGAGATTCTTTTGTATTCAACACATTCCTAAAAAAGCATTGCACTAAGGTATCTGTAATATCTTATGGTTGATCATTAAAATGATAAAAACCCTTAAAAGGTTAATTTGAATTAATCTTAAATATTGTCACAAGTCATATCACTTTGAGAAAAATTCCAGTTAAACAATGAGGTTTCACAACTCCAAAAATTTCACCTCTCCTAAGTGTTTCTCATGCTTGGACTCCAAAGCTGTGATGAACAAGGTCCTACAAAGCCCTGATAACATAACTATTCATCAGGCTGAAGGCACTATTCAGAAAAAATATCCAAAAATGTAAAGAGTTTTACATGTTAATAAACCAACCATCATAGAAGAAGCATGCAGCTTAAATTGAGCTGGTAATCCAAAATTAGGAAGGCACCATATGATAACTGTCACAGGAAAAGCAGTTTTCATTTTAACATACCAAAGGAGCTCAGCCATAGCAATGAAATAAGAACAGAATGCAAACACTCTGGGATTTATTAGAATTTTCCCCTCCTCATAGAGAGAGAGAAACCCTTTTAAATAACAGATTTATCTAATCATTGTTCAGTGTCTGAGTTTTAGTTCAGTCTCCATTATTCAAAATATTTTTAAAACTGCACAGGTGGGTCAAATGACTGTTCTGGTTCATCTTGATTTTGAAAGGAATGAATTTCATCACCTACATAAGGATTAAATTCAGAAAACGTCATGGAAATGTAATCCTTAACAGGTGGTTCCCATTCTGGCAAATGTGAGTCGCTCTCCACCTAGAAGAGGAAGGGCAATTGCCCAGCTTGCCTCCATTGCTTGACCATCTATTTAAAATGACCTCATGATACATGAGCTGAGTCAGGATATATAAGTTGCTCAGAATGAACACTTTTTTTTTTCTCATATGTGCAGTAAGGGCTTTCTCTGGTTAACCTGAAATTACAACACAATGTTGGTGTTATGATGCCACTCCTGTATCAACCTCTTGGCCTCTTGAAAAACCAAAACTTCTATCTCTTGTCCAAACTGAATGATGTAAGACAAGTTAATACCAGCTCTCTGAGCCTATCTCTACATTTGTCAAATAGTTTATAGCTTTATCTACCTGCAAAGTTGTAAGACTAAATAAGGACATGAAGACTTGAGACTTAGATACAAAAAAAATCATTCAGTTGTAAAAGATTCTGATCAATCATTTCTGCATAAGAAAAGACTAAAAAAAAATTCTTCCTCAAGCAAACACACACAATGGTAACTAACCTGAAAAGGAATGTAGAGAAGGCAGGCAGTGTCTCTTTTACCCACTGCCATATGTCATTTAGGCACACCCGAAACTCTGAGCAGACCTTTATTTTCATGGCTGCACTAATTTCTATGTCAAGATGTGTAGCCATGTCTTACAAGTCAAAAATAATCACACAAAAACCATGAAAGCCAGCTTCTATTTTTCTTAAGCCTCAGGCCAAGAGAAGAGCTGTGCTTCGTTTTATGCTCATTCCTACTTCATTATGCCTTTGCAGGTTATAAAGCTGGGGGAAAAGAACAAAATACTTACAGCTGCAGATACTATCTGGGCAGAAATTCCCTTCAGAAGTGAATGTCGCATAACTGAGCCATGGAGTGAGAAAGAATCAGGTAATTTCTTCTTCCTAAAAAAAAAAAAGGAAAATGTTTGAGAACAGATTTTAAAAAACTGAGAAGGCAGGACCCCATGTTTTGAGAGGCGGAAAAAAAAACAAAAATAAGAACACTGTCATTTGTTAGTTCTGTTTTAAAAAGAAGTACAAGGTTGGGGATGCAGTTCAGTGGTAGAATGCTTGCCTAGCATGCACGGTGCAGGTGCACTGGGTTCAATCCTCAGCACCAAATTTTTAAAAAGCAAGAGAGAAAGAGGCAAAGAGGCAAAGAATCTAACAGTTATACATGAAGATGCGTACTAAACCTACCTTGAACCTCAGACATGTGCAAGCAGGAAAATGAATAATGTCATCACTCCATGCCCATTGATTCAAACCGTGCTTTGTCCTTATGTAATAGAGCCTTAGGTTATAGTGTTCTCTAGAAGGCTACTATAGATCACTCCTTCCACCCTACACGTCTGCATTGCCTCCACTTGCCTTCCCAGCCCTGCCTGTCATCTTGCCCTCCTCCCGTCAATGACTATCCTTCCTATTCCTCAACCAAGCACCTTCTCAATTCCCCATTCATTATTCACTCTCTGCTCCTAGTAGCGGCTCCTTTCACTCTATACTACTCATTGTCCTTGCCAAACATCAGTGAGTACCTTCTCTGTATGACTAAAAGTATGCTCTGGGGGTACAAAACTAAGGAAATCACAGTTACTGTCGAGGATCTTAGAGCCTAGCTGGAGGGACTGATCAGTAACTCTTACAAGATAAATATTAGACTAGAAATATGAATACAGTAGTATTGAAATGCAAGCGAGGAGGAGTGCAATCCTGCTTATTTGAGGGTTATCAGGGATAGCCGTAGAAGAGAGACGATGTCTGATTTGGACTTGATGAATGACTGGAAGTCGGTCTAGCAAAAATCATAGGCAGAAATGAGAAGATGGAAAGGTATACACTGTGCCTGGGAACAGTGAGTACAAATAGGCATGGACTGGGCAGCAGAAGTGGAAGTGCTCTGAGATGAGCTCAAGCAGCAAGCAAGGTCCACACTGATACCACAAGAAGGACCTCTGACTTCATTACCTAGGCAACAAGACAGCACTATGAGTTTTAAGCAGGCAGTAACTAGATCATCAAAACATCTAAGTTATTTATTTGGAGGACACAGTGATGAGCAGGTGAACATTCCAACAACAGCACCTACCCTTCCAGAGACATGGAAAAATTTAAGAAGAGGAGGAAAAAATGCATAGGTAACTTTATCAACATTAAGGTTACATATGAATTCAATAAAGTATTTATATTATTATTCCTCCACTTCTCTCCCCTTTTTATGTTCTCTCCAAGAATTCGGAGCATGAATAGCAGCCAAAATTGAAGTTATTTAAGGTTAGAAGTCCTTTTCCCAAATCTTTAATCAACTCTGTGTTTCTCCTCTGAAACTACCCTAAAGGAATGAAGGACTGCAGAAGCTGACCTCAGAGAATGGGGGCAAGAAGCGCAGCGGACAGAAGGGTGGCAAGGTAGACCACACTACATGTTTCCAATACAAACACTGTGTGTCATGTATGACTTGTGCTCCTTCTAAGGGCTCCTCTGTTGCTGGGAGGCCCTGGCTATTATTATGGTTTCCTACTAGGAGTTCCAAAGACATTAGTCACAATGCTCATCTTTATACCATCTCTCCCAACAGTGCCAAAATCCTTAGGATCTAGTAAGTATAGTGTTGCCACAGAAGTAGTCCTTCTACTTCCCATGCAGGGCTTCAACAGACTGTACAGAGATACTGACATTTTGAATGATCAAATACTTCAAACACATGCAAGTGATTTACATAATATTTACCTTTTTAGGTTGGTCCTGTCACCGCTATCTGAGCTCGCCACAGATGAAGTATCATAGGAGTGTGAGTCGATGGTATCAATGTTTAACAATGTAGGATCCTCAAGAACAAAAGACTCATCTTCATCATCAGTCTAAATTGGGAAAAGGTACAATAATAAATCCAAAAATAGGCCAAGACAAGTCAGATAGGTATAATGGGTTTTTCTAAATCATCCAAGTGCTTATGTCTGCTCTTTACCTCTATTCCATTCATTCTTATTCACCAGAGTCACAGCACAGAATTAAATGTTAACTCTACATAGAAATCACACTTTACAAAGAATTCATGCTAAAATCTTTTTTATGGCAGGAATTAGAAGCAGTAGTGCAAACTGCTGTTAAAACATTTCTTAAAATTCAAACCTGTACAGAAGCTTTACTAGTTAATTAGAAGAAATGGATAATTACAAGAAAATAAGAACTACCAATCTATAAATTGTCTACTGTCAAAAATATAACAGGCAGATAGAAAAAAAAGGCATTCTGGGTAGAAAACAGCATGTGCAGCCACACTGATTTTCTAACATGAAAGATAAGGTAGGACCCCAGTTGTAAAAAGTCATATATTTCATTAACCCAGATGGTAGCCAGGCCCACGTCTATCTTGTCCACAACTATACCATCTTCTTGGTACACTGCCTGGAATATAATCAGTACTCCTCAATTTAATGAATTAGTATAGTATATGTAGTAGGTAGTGGGAAGACAACTGATATTTTAAGAAGTAGAAAGGCATGATGGGAATCAGGTTTTAGAGTGATAAATGGGGCAGTATGAAGAATGGACAAGGGTAAAGAGAAAGACTGAAGCAGACAGATTATTAAGCAACAAAAAGAGGACCACTGCGGGGAGATATTAAGAAAAGAAACAATATAGAGATAAAATCAAAAGTCCCCTTAAATGAAAAGAAAAGGAGAGACACAAAGGAAAAGTAAAAAATTTCCAAGGTTTCCAGCTTGAGCAACTAAGCAAAGGATGATACTACTGATTGGGACAAGAAAGCATAGAAATAGCAAACAGAGCAGGATGAGGACCAAACTTTGTACAAGTTGACTCTGATTGGCAGACATAAAAGAATGTCCTGATCCTCCCTTCTCTTGTAGCTGGGCTACTTTTTACCTTTACATTTTCAGTAATTGTTTTTGAGGGAATGAATAACCTCTGCTTATCTCCATTTTCACTCATTCCAATCTAATGACTACTAACCTTGCAGGAGTGACTAGCCAAATCCACTAGCCTATTTCAATTGGTATTCTCTTGTCCTCCATGAATTAACACCGTTGACCATTCCCTGCTTCTTGAAACTTTCTCTCCTCTTTATCTGACTGACCTTGATCTCCTCTAAGATCTTTCTTTCCTGGTTTTCCTCCAATTTATATGAACTCTTGTGATCATGCTCTCTGGGTTCTCTCCAGCCAACCTTTAAAGCTGTTTTCCCCAGGATTATATTTTCAGCTTGTTTCCTACTTCACGCACTTACTATTTCATCAAACACATCCCATCTATAGCTTTCAGTATCTGTCATATGAATGACTCTGAAATCTGTGTCTTCAGCATCAACATTTCTCTTGAAGTTTTGGTCTGTATTTATAACTGCTTTTCAGATATCTATACAAGTATGCTAAAAACGGGGTTAGCATCTTTATACCTTCTCTCTTGTTGTTACTTGAGAGCTGTGAAAGATTGAAACAATTGCTAAAAGAAAGGGAAAGGAAATAATTCAGAAATAAACTGCGGTACCAAGGTCTTAGGCAAGAGAGATGATCAAAACCTTATTTGATTTTCTTAAGCAGCCTGGGGACATAATTAAAGGAAATAGATAGCTAAGTTAAGCCAGGCTTACAGGATAAGTGAAAGAAAAAGCAGAGAAAAAAAAGAATTAAGGATGTTAAGACTGAATTTAAAACTACTGCCACACAGTAGATATTAATTTCCCCCAATCTGATATGTAAAATCCACATGATCATATCAAATTTCCATTGGTTTGTGTGTGCCTAAGTGTGTAAACCAATAGCTAATTCTAAAATTTACATGGAAATATAAGAGACCAAGAATAAGCCACACAATCTCAAAGGACAACAACAAAGCTGGAAGATTTGAAACTACCAGATACCAAGACACATTATACAGATTGAACCAACAGAATATGCTATTGGGGCAAGTACAGACTGACAGAATCGGATCCACACATAAATGATCATGTGATTTACAATAAAAGTGAAACCATGGACAAGAATACTTCTTTCAGTAAAGGCATCTAGTGCACATGCACCACACGCATACACACACGCACACAGCCTCCAAATCAATTACAGATCTAAATGTGAAAAGTAAAACAATAAAAATTTTAGAACAAAATAGGATAACATCATCATGACCTTGGAACTGGCAAAATTTTAAGACATGCAAAAAACCCATAAGGGAAAAATTTAATAAGCTGAACTATATTAAGAAAGTCTATTCACCAAAAGAAACCATTAGTTGAATAAAGGGTATTTTAGGGAGCAAAAGAAGGTATTTGCAATAAGTATATATAATAAAGAAAGAGCTTGAACCAGCATATACAAAGAACTGCTATAAATCACTTTCCCCAAAATAAAAACAGAATTAAGTAAGCTAAAGGCATGAAAAAACAATTCGCAAAACAGATATCCAAATGGCCAAAACATACGTCAAGGTGCCCAACTTCATCAGTCTTCAGGGAAATTCAGACTAAAACCATGATGTGATACCATTATATATCTATAAGCATGAAGGCCAAAGTGAAAAAAGACAGAAAAATTCAAACATTAACAAGTATATAAGTAACCAGAACTCTCATATATTGCTCCTGGAAGTATATCTCAATATGACCACTTTGAAAAACCACAGCAGTTTTCACGAAATTTGAATATAACCATACCTGATGACTCGGCAATTCTACCCTTGGACAAATGCCCAAGTAAAGTGTGCACACATGTGTGAATACCAAAAGATGTAAATACAAAAAGATGTGAATGAGAGTATTCTCAGCAGCACGCTTCACAATAGCCAGAAACTAGAAACTACGCAAATGTCTATCAACAACAGAATGAATAATAATTACACACACACATGCAGGCACACACACATATATTTTACAGCAATGGAAATGAACAAACAAAAATATGAATAGGCTAAAAAACAAATATTGAGGACAATAAGTCAGACACAGAAGAGTACCTATTCCATGTACACTGACACAAATATATTACTCTGTGTATATAAAGTTCAAACCAGACAAATGAACCAGGGCTAGCAGAATGTAGAATGGTAATTATGCTGAGGTTGGGTGCTAAAGGGATACAAGAGGCACTTCTGGGATGCTAGTAAGATTTGGCTTCTTCCTCTGGATCTAATTATATGAGTTGTTCAGATGGTGAACATTCACTGTGCTGCACTCTTGTGACTTGTGCATCTTTCCGTGTGTTATGTTATACTTCAATAAAAGACTTCAAAAGACATTTCTTGCTGCACAATCCAATAGTGAGATTGAAGTAAACCAAGGCCACACAGAGGATGGAAGACTAGAAGGATCGAGAGATTTCCGCTTGATGAAGACAAAGAATAGGTTTAATGAAGCAAAGGAATGGGAGGGGGGCTGTGGCTAGAGAATGGAATTTCAAAATTTAAAACTTCAAAGGCAGTACCATTTCAAAGATCAATAAGGCCTAGTAATATTATTCTATGCCCTAAGTCCTGAGATCTCGGACGTCTCAGTAATTTCTAGTTTTCCATTTTCTTTTAAATGTCCTGATTATCCATTTCTTCCCAGCCTTCCTTCAGTTTGATATTAATGAACATTACAGAATACACAGCCTGGAGCAAGGGCTTATTTACACTTCTGAGCTTTTTTCACAAAATCATTTTCTTTAATACTGTCCCCTCCTTACAGTCTTTGTTAATGGTCTATGACTGAAATTATTTTTTCTTTCACTTATCTACTTCCCTAATTCCCTGGAGGTATAAAGGCTGGCCAATTTCCAGTCCCATTTCCCTCTTGAGGACTGAGACAGCCATATAGCACTTTATAATGCCAGCACCTAACACCATAACCCAAATATACGAGGCACCAAACATACTGAGATGATAACAGTATTATCTTCTCAGTAAACCAATAATGAGAAGACTTATTGTGACTCAGTGATAAAGAAGCTGTGCACGGACAGTCTATCTTCATTACAAACCAGTCTCATTCATATGAGTATTATTTTCTATACCAATATTATGTAAAGATGTACAAACAGGGCTTCCTATATAGTCCCTGGGATTGTTTTTATTTCACAGTTAGTAAAATAATTGAAATGAGGTTGTGATTAAGACCATGTTAATAAACTGACTGAAATTAATCTCTTCACTTCTGAATGAAAGCTTTTCTCTGTAATAGAAAGTAATAAAGGCCATTTCAGGGCTCGACACCACCTCTCAAAACTAAAAATGCTTAAGCCTTAACACAGATCACACAGAATGTTTTTGAAGTTAAAATACTGTACACTCAAAATAACAACAACATCGAACTGATACAAAAAATAGAAATCAAAGCCACAGAAGAAAAATAAAAGACACAATTCACAGGGAAGGTAGTTTGTATCTCAGGAAGCACTGCCTACAACCCTACAAGTGGAGGTAAAGGATGGAAGCCCAGCTCACTCGGGGTTACAGCAGCAATGCACACTTATGCTGGGGAACCTTTGCAGCCTTATCGTTTGGGAAAAGAAAACAATAGACCGGAAATAGATTTATACATAAAAAGTCTTTCTCAGATTAGAAGCTGAAACCTTCAAGAAAATTCTTAAGCAAGTTTTCGAAAGGTCAAAAAGACTGAAGTGAAGAGCTGTCGGCAGAGCAGAGAAATTGGCATACTCCACCAACCACGTACTCCCCTAGAGTTCCTTTTAATCTGCCGATTCACAAGAGAGTAACGCCATTTTAAAGCTGAAAAACTTTTTATCAAAGATGGTATTCACAAGATAAATAGTGGAGGTTTGGTTTCCTTTATGTAGAAGAATGAAGAAGCTGATTATAAGGTTGCAAAATGCCCTTCAGTATCAGAGGATGAGTTGTCTGAACATCACTGTTCAGATAACTAATCATTATCAACACATAATACAAATCTCAAAAGTGACATGAATTTAATATTTCAATTCACTTAATAAAACATATTTATTGAATCCAATGGATTGAATCCAAGGTTTCATGCATGCTAGGAATGCACTCTACCATTAAGCTATGCCTCCAGCCCTAATTTTTTAAGTCTGCCAAGGATTAGGCATTATGCTGACCACAGAGATTCTAAAGATGAACAAAACATGGTTCCTGCCCCTGAGAAGCTCACAGTCTAGACCAGTGCTGTCCAATAGAACTTTCTGCAGTGATGGAAATCTTCTATGTCTATGCTGCCCGCTATAGTAAACAACAGCTACATGAGGCTACTGAGCATCTGAAATGTGACTTGTGCTACTGACAAATTGAAGTTTTACTTAATTGTAATTAATTTAAACTTTACATTGATACATGTGACTAGTGGCTACCATACTGGATAGTGTACATGTTGCTATACACACTATAACTAACCCAAAAGTATTAAAAATCACTGCTATAGAATGATAATGACAGTTAATATTTACTTACCTCATTTAGTATGCTTTCCAGTGTTGGAGGAGTGTCAACTTGAGGAATATCAAACTCCTTGTCATCAATCTAAATAAAGAAAAGAAATTAATCCTCACAATATGCCTTTCCTCTTAAAATTTTGAGGGTGTCTTAACCATTTATCAATTATAAAACAATCTTACCATAAAATTAATGATGCAGTCAACTCAGTAATCCATGATAGTAAGAGTCAGATCAAAAAACTATAGAATTGTTACCTTTCCTATCCATACATTCAGCAACTACTGAAGATAAGTATCCACTGGACTACATGATGGCAACCCTTTCCAGACAACTTTCGTTTAAGAACTTTTGCATCAGCTTTCTTCAACATGACAAAATATCACATCTTATGACAACTCCTAATCTCCTAAATTTAGAACTAAGTCATAAGTGATATGCCAGAGTCTGACATCCTATTTCTTAGTTGTTTCATAAATTATAATGACATAATTAGGTCTAATAACTTGTTAATAATACTCTCATAGTCACAGACACACATTAATATAATATTTAATCACTGGCAAAAAAGTTGCTGTGAAAGATAAGAATTCGAAATCTACCACTAGCTCTCTGACCTTGAGAAGTCATTTAACACAGCTGCACACAAGTATCTTCATCTATAAAATGGATTATCACAGTATTCTAAGTGCTGTGAAGCTCAACTGACAACATGAATCAAAGTGTTCCATAAACTGTAATGGACTACACAAATGAAGAGTGATAGTATCTCATAAAACTGTACACAGACTCTACTAACCCACACAAAAATAATAGGCTGAGAGAGTTCGGATCATAAAACACAGTATAACCAAAACTTCGGTTAAAATCATCACTTGACAAAAGCTGAGGTTTTACCAAATCATTTCTGAACTCCAGTTCCTTGTCCAGATCTATGTAAGAGAATTTTGAAAGTGAAGCTTCTAGATTGAAGGATTTATTCAGTTCTTCTTCAGTAGTAGTCTTGACACAGAGATTCTGTTCCACATTGTCATGGTCTGGTTCACTCTCCATATTTACTTTTAATAAATGTATTCAATCAATCCAAGCACATGTTTGACTGTCTTACTTTTGACCTTATATCATAATGATCTGAATGATGATCATTTAAAAAAAAGAAGAAGAAAAGTATCATTTAGATTTCTTTTGCCAATTAGACATTACAAAACTTATCAATCAGGTTTAACTCAGCTATCTGGTTACAGAAAAAGAGAAATCGATACCACAGTACAAGGTAGTCATGAAACTGCTGATAATGGTAGTCATGAAATGTAGGCTACTAGACTTGGTTCCAGAGAGATTCACGCACCTAACAACATGAGGGTAGATTGGTGCCAAAAGCTGCAATGAAACAACTAACCCTCCCTTACCTTCCCAAACCTCAGGGTAGTACTCCAGTTCACTGGAGATAAACACATAGAACAGCTTTGTCACTGACACTCACCTGGGATCACAGATGCCTCGGCAGCTTAGTTTAGACACCAATGATAGGTAATTAATTATTTAATACAACACCAACAAATCTCAGGGTTCGTATCTATTAGAAGAGAGAACAATGACCCTAGGATAAAATAATTACATAGTCTACCAGTGATTTCAAGAAGAAAGCTAGTGACAGAGAAACAAACATTTTAAGGTAAAAATGAAATACTGAAAAAACTAGAAATTATATGTTTTGCATATTTCATAGCTCTAAAAGGTAGAATCCTATGTTATATCAAAAAACAGACAACTTGGTATACTTGCAAAACTGTCATTTATAAAGAGCTAAAAATACATTTTTAAAATTCTTATTTAATTAATAAATTTGCTTTTTAACATTTTTAGATGGTGTTTCAATTGGGCCACAAGTGGCCAAATTTTTAAAAATCCACTTAATTCTGCTTTTAAAATAATGTAAAAATATGAAAAGAGAAACAATGTCATAGGAACACTGATAATAAAAACAAAGGTCATTTTGATTTCTAAACTAGGTGTTTTCTGTAGTATAGTATTCTCCTCTTATCTGTGGTTTCACTTTTCATGATTTCATTTGCCAGAAAATATTACATAAAAGATTCCAGAAATAAGGAATTTATAAGTTCAGCTTGTCCTCTGTTCTGGGCAGTCTGATGACATCTGGTACCATCCTCCCCCATCCCACTGGGAAGGTGAATCACCCTGTCCAGTGTGTCTACACTGAACATGCTACCTACCCCTTGCCACGGACTAGATGTGCTGACCAGGTAACCCACATCCCATTTAATAATGGCCCCTGAAAGGCAAGAGTAGTGGTCCTGGCAATCTGAAGATGTGAAAGAGAAGCCATAAAAGTAGTTCCTTTAAGTGGAAAGGTGAAAGTTCTTGACCTAATATGGAAAAAAATAATCATATACCAAGGTTGCTAAGATCTATGGTACAAATGAATCTTCTACCTGTGAAATAGTGAGGAAGGAAGAAGAAATTTGGGCTACTTTTAGTGTTAAATCTTAAAGGGCAAAAGTGTGATAAATCAGTCACCTCATTTCACCTCACTAACATAAGCACTGTATCAAACGACATCATTTTAAGAAGGGTTAAGTATAGTACAGTAAGATATTTTAAGAGAGACTGCACTCACATAACTATTATAGTATATTTTTCTAATTATTCCATTTTATTACTGTTGTCACCCTCTTACGGTACCAAATGAATAAATTAAACTTTATCATGGATATATATTTTAAAACCTTGTATACGGAGTTGGCCCTCTGTATCCATGGGTCCCACAACCATCAAATCAACCAACCACAGATGAAAAATATTCAAAAAAACTACATCTGCACTGAACATATACAGACTTTTTCATTTTGTCACTATTCCCTAAACAATACACTACAACAACCATGTACAAAGCAACATTGTGTTAGACATTACAAATAATCTGGAGATGATTTAAACATATACACAAGAATGTGAATAAGGTTATATGCGAAGATTATGCTATTTTATATACAGGACTTGAATATCTGCAGGATTTGGTATTATCAGAGGATGCTGGAACCAATTCCACATGAATGATGACAGTCAATTGTACAGGGTTTGGTGCTATAGGCAGTTTCAGGCATCAACAGGGGGCCTTAAGTAAGTACTACTACACCACCCAACTAGCAATACTCAGTGTGAAGGTTTTTCAAACCACACACTGTCCTCAAGGGCATAAATACCACCACTCCCAGGATCCCCTGGCCCCCCAGTGAACTTTTCTTAGCATTATTCCTTAGTGACCTGAAAGAAGAAAAAAAAGGCTGAGCCATTGGGCTAACTTAATTTTTTAAAATCAAACTGAGATTAGATGTTTTTAAGCAATATCCCTAAAACTCACTAACAATTTAATCCACTGAAGCTCATTTTTAAGTACCTATAATTAATTTTACTTCCTCCAATGTTTCATTTTTAATCACATGAAAAAGCAATAAATAGCTACTATTATAAGATATGTGGACTCAAACTTTTCTAGCACATTTGGTGTATTACCAATGCAGGCTAGTTTCTTTCACATAGTACAGGAAGTAGACCCTAATTTTCTGTCTTATAAAATGCATATTTTTAAATGCATTCCTATAAGACATAAATGAGAACACACTGTATCTGGCAACATTCGAAAGTATCTTTCCAATATCGGGTACTAAATGTACTACTCCTTTGCAATGAGCCAAATGCAGTAGCAATATGAAAATTTATATTCCTTTCTTCAAAAAACACTGAACTGGCTCACGAAAAATTACTTTTTAATAGTCTTTCACTCTTATCTGTACCACTAAGCAAAAATTGCTACAATTATTCAAGGAATATTTACAAACATGTATAATCCAATTCATGTTCAATGGTTTCTGATGTCAGTGATTTTTATTCCTGTTTTTCAAATAGTAGAAAAGGCCATACTTTAAAAAGAAACCTTTTGGGAGCTGGGGATTTAGCTCAGTGATTAGAGTGCTTGCCTTGCAAACACAAGGGCCTGAGTTCGATCCCTGGCACCACAAAAAAAAAAAAAAAAAAAAAGAAAGAAACCTTTTGTTTAGATAATAATCTAAAATGTTTCATACTTCATATTTGTCTTCTCAAAATAACTCAGAAATGAAACCAAATTTTTCAGGCTCTTTTTAATCTCTTTCTGGAGTTAAGAGGCTCTGAAACCAGATCCGTGAACAACAATTTTAAGTGTCAAGCATTCCCTGAAAAAAGAACATTCCCACTGCCATGCTATCCTATTCCATTTGTAACCTTCACTTTACTGATATGTGGTAAAGTGCAAAGAAAATAAGTCAAATAGCCCACTAAAATCAGGTTTAAATCTACATTTTACTGGTTCCTACTGATGACCTCAATCAGTTTGGTTACCCTTTCTGAATCACTTTATTTCTACATCTGCAAATTGGAATGGTGTGGACATTTATGCTGTTTGCTCAGAACAGGATCTCTGGTACTGGGAAGGGCTCGTTCAAAGCAATGCTTATTATGGAGGCTGCCAATCAAAAATCCCCTAGTAAAAGGGATTATGTGATATAGCTGGAATCCTTCACCAGGATTCATTAAAATGGAACTCAGCAGAAACTGTCATTTCCACTGTTTTCTAAACAAGGCAGAGGAGCAGGAAGAAGAGAAGAAGGAGGAGGAGGAGAGGGAAGAGGAAAGGGAGGAGATGATGATGATGGAAGGGAAGGAGAGGGAAGAGAATCCTGGTATTGTTTAAGGCCCAGGTTCTAGTCTTCCAAGAAGCTAGTTCTGCCCACAGCCTTCTGGCAGTTTGGCAATATGGGCAACACACCTTTCCTTCATCACTTCTCCTTTTTTTACAATTTAGAGACCTGAATCTGAGGAATGCAACTACCTACCTCGCAAGGCTACCATAAGGAACAAAAGATGACTGTAAGGTATTTAGATTAGTGCCTGCGTGCATGGTAATTTTCAAGAAATATTAGTGATTATCATTTACAATTGCCTCAAGATTGCTGGGTTCTTCTAAAGTTAAAGGCCAAAACAAGATCCAGTATTTCAGTAAATGTCTAGTCAGTGCTAAGTGTAGAAGATGGGTATGTTTCCTCATGAGCTGAATGACAGGGATTTGTCTAAGATTAACACAGCCCCCCAGCAAGGTTATCAGAGGCACATTAAAAAAACCATTAGTTATGATAAGAGAAATGACATATACTACTAACTCATTCTAAAACCCTGTTTTGGCTTTTCCTCACTTCAACATTAGTCTATACTTCGTCAGTGTGTCAAATATGTCCCTATCCTTAGTTCTTCCCTTGTCACTAGCCAGCTGTTATTCCTTTCTTCATGTCAGCAAATTTTTCTAACCCAAATAGACCTGCTGCATCAAAAGTTACCATGCTCTGATTTATTTAAAAAGAAGAGATCCACTAGAGAAGTTTCTGTAAATTTTTTAGAAATTAATTGAGCCAGGGCTGGGGATTTAGCTCAGTGGTTAGAGTGCTTGCCTCGCAAGCATAAGGCCCTGAGTTCGATTCCCGGTACCAAAAAAAAAAAAAACCAAAAAAAAAAAACTGAACCAAGAAATTAATTGAGCCATGCCTGAACCTCCTCATGATAGAAAGGATGGTGGTTAACAATGCCAGCCCTAATTCCTGGAACTTGTGAATATGCTACTTTACATAGCAAAAGGGACTTGACAGGTGATCAAATTAGGACCTGGAGATGGGAGATCAGTCTGGATTGTCCAGGTGGGTCCAATGTAATCAAATGGATCCTTAAAAGTGCCAGACACAGACAGAAGAGTGTCAGAAAGTCAGAAAAAAGCAAGGTGACAACAGAAGCAGGGCCAGAAAGATGCTAGAGAGGAAGTAAGTATACCGGGAGCCAAAGAATGCACGCCTCCTCTAGAAGGCGCAAAAGAGAAGGAAAGGGATTCTCTCCTAAAGCTGAAGAACTTTGTCCTGACAGCTTGACTGTAGTGAGACAGGTGCCAGACTCACGAACTACAAAGCTATGAAATAATCAATCTGTATTGCTTATGGTGACTAAATCCGTGGTAATGTTACAGCAGCAACAGGAAACAAATACACTGATAAGCTTTAATTCATTCATTCCTGACCACATCTCCAACATTCTGAAATATTACCCTCCCTTGTTGGTTGATGCTGCTCTCATCTTATTGAGCAAGCTCTTCATTCTGATACATGGACCAATGATCAAACGCTTAATACTGTATATGACACTTAATATTACATGCTTGAGGCAGATACTGTGTCAGACATCATTTACACAACACACCAGCACAAAAGCGGACAACAAACTACTTATCAGTTTCTCTGGAGATGGAATTCTACACCCAACCACCACTGTGATCTTGTGTTTTTACGGTTCTTAAGGGAACGCCATGCCAGACTGTACTTGTCGACAACACAGTAAATTACATCAACTACTCCTCAGTCTATCTTAGAATAAAAACAGATTAATCTGATAGGAAATGTATGTCATGGAATTATGATGACCAAGAATGCTGTTAAACTCTTAATAGTTCACACTTAAGATTACTGGACATCTTGATAATTCTCAAGGTTATTTCCTTTGAATTAATAAGATTATTCCCAATCAAAGATCATTTTAAAAAAGATGTACACATAAATAACAATGATCTCATTTTGACACTGACCAACTAAGCAGGAACTCTAGAATGTGGCCTGTATCAGAAAATGTTACCACAGAACTCTTTCACCAGTTTCTATCATGGCAAACATACCCAATTATTCTCAAATTCCAGTATCATTTAATTCTCTAGCATTCTTTTCCTCCTAAAAGTATCATTATGAGATACTTATCACATCATAGTGAAATCAAATCAAGTTTTTAAAAATTTATTATTGTGATAAAGAAATCACATATAGAAACAATGTTACATGTTAGCTTTGTTTCTGGCCTTCCTAATCAATGCCATTATCCTCTATCTCTTTCTTTTGTTCTTTCTTCTTACAGTTTATTTTGTGAAAGAAAAGAATATAACAGAGTTAACTTCTATTAGTTTTCTATCACTTTTCTCTAGTAAATGGAGGATTCATTTTTAACAGTTCTCCAACACCTACAGGATAAAATTCCAAATTCTAAACCTATAATTCCAGACAGCATATGAGCTAGATGGATTGTATGAAATCCCTACTTCCTCCTTCCTTTAAAACTACACTTACTATTGTACTCAGAATCCTTTAAGAATAGCTTCCACTTTCCATGTCTGCTCAAGCTGATTCACCTTCCCTTTCCTTTTCTTCTACATTTATGTGAGTTTCTTCTTTCCTTCCTTCCTTGCAGGCCATGTTCAATTAGATCTGCCCATGACCTCTTCTGTCCCTAACAATCCTCTAAATCCAGAAGGCATGTCTTCTTTGAAACTGTCTTGGTGCTTTCCTCATTTTGATTCAGTAGTTAACTTACCCTATGACTATGATTTTTCTTCCTAACTATGCAATAAAAATGGGCCAACGCTTCTACATCACTAGACTCACTGATTTGCACACTATGTTACAGACATTCAATAAATATTTGCTGATTAACACAAGAACTGGAAGACAAGACTAACACCTGTGTTGCAAATAAAGCATACCAATTTTATTACCTGCAATCTGTGCCATAATAAGCTAGATTATAATTGAGTCCTACTTTTACGCAATTGTGCCTGTCAACAACTTCAGGTCACATGTTAGGTATCAGCTAAAACTGCAGGTCACATGCAGGTCACTGCAGGTTAGCTATCAGCTAAAACTCTTACCTATTAAATGCACCCACAACATTGTTCTCTTTTATCATACTAATCACACCGCGATTTTTTCTCCATAGTCTGAAACCCCCCACCCCCCACAGGTTCCATGAAAACAAACATCTGCCTTGTTCACCATCATATTCCCAATTCCTAATTACACAGCAGCCTGTCAGTCAATCCATCCATCCACCCATCCCTCCTTCCCTAAGTAACCAGCCAAACAACACTGGCTTCCAGAGCCTCAAATAGCAGCTCTGGTCATTCAAGCTAAGATGTAGTTAGTCACTCTACTCCAAAAAGACTCCCACTTGTGCAAGGTCTATCTTTTGTATGTAGGAGAGATGTTTTTTTAAATCCCAAGAACGCTTTTTTAACAATCATTTAGCTCATGTGTAACATGACAAATCCCGTAATATCAAATGCTTCATGTTCTTTCAAATTAATTCAATCTATACGTGAAAACAATGGAAAGGTACCATACATCTATTCAATATACAGGAATTTAATTATTATCTTCAGGAAAGAGAAAAAAGAAAAAAGAAATGATTCACACAGAACCAGGGATTTCTACTCAGTAAGTACATGCTGGAGTTAATTACTTTTGAATGCTCCCTACTCATCCAGAGTAGCTGTTCCCTCTCCCTCTCTCTCCCCCTCCTTCATTCTCTCCTCCCCCTTTCCCCACCTTCAAATAAATTGTCTTCTTTTATTTAAAAAAAATAACTATATGCTTCATAGTGAGCACAAAATAGGAGCTAGATTTCTGCTGTCCCTTTGGTCAGTCTCAGTTCTTACACAAGTTTCATATGCAAGCAATCTAGTCCATCAGTGCTAAAAATAATAAATACTGTGCTATTCCAACATGGGGCAAAAACGGGTTGTGTTGGGCTTTCTAAGAAATCATGTCAGTCTCTGGTATGACTCCTTCCTGGGGTACCTTGAGAGTACTCAATTTTCACCTTATCCATGAACTTCAAAACAGACACCTGCACCTAGAATAGCAAAAGCAATTCTGGGCAACAAAAGCAAAGCAGGGGCCATCACAATCCCTGACTTAAAACTATACTACAAAGCTACTGTAATAAAAACAGCATGGTACTGGCACAAAAACAGACCCCAGGACCAATGGAACAGATTAGAAGATGAAGAAAGAGGTCCAAACACTCTCAGTCACCTTATCTTTGACAAAGGGGCCAAACAACCTCACTGGAAGAAAGACAGTCTCTTTAACAAATGGTGCTCGAAAAACTGGCTTTCCACATGCCCAAGGTTAAAACTAGACCTGTATCTTTCCCCATGCACTAAGCTAAAATCAAAGTGGATCAAAGATCTAAATATTAAAACAGAAACACTAAATCTATTGGAAGATAGAATAGGTCGAACTCTTGAAGACATAGGTGTAGGCAAAGACTTTATAAACAAATCCCCAGTTGTCCAGGAAATATCACAAAGAATCAACAACTGGGACCTGATCTTATTAAAAAGCTTTTGCACAGCAAAAGAAACTACCAATAGAGCGAAGAGACAACCCACAGAGTGGGAAAAAATTTTTGCCAGCTATTCCTCTGGCAGAGGACTAACACCTTGAATATATAAAGAACTCAAAAAAATTAGACCCCCCAAATTTAAAGACCCAATCCAAAAGTGGGCAGCAGAAATGAATAGACACTTCTCAGATGAAGAAGTACAAACAGCAGACAGACATATGAAAAAATATTCAACATCACTGGTCATTCGAGAGATGCAAATCAAAACAACCCTGAGATTCCACCTCACTCCACAAAGAATGGCTATTATCAACAAATCAGCCAATAACAAATGCTGGAGGGGCTGTGGAGAAAAAGGAACCCTTCTCCACTGTTGGTGGGAATGTAGACTGGTACAACCACTATGGAAATCAGTGTGGAGATTCCTCAGGAAACTAGGACTAGAGATTCCATTTGACCCAGCTATTCCACTTCTTGGTATCTTCCCAAAAGAATTAAAATCATTATACCGCAGGGAAAAATCATTATACCGCAGGGATATATGCACACCCATGTTTACAGCAGCACAGTTTGTAATAGCCAAATCATGGAAGCAGCCCAAATGCCCATCAACAGCAGAATGGATTAAGAAAATGTGGTATTTTTATACAATGGAGTACTACTCTGCCATAAAGAATGATAAGCTTGAGATATTCCTAGGTAAATGGATGCATCTTGAGACCATACTCCTAAGTAAAATAAATCGGACACACATGTTTAAATACCGCATAGTTTCTCTGGTGTAAGAAATTGAAGTGTAAATAAAGACTAAAATGTATCATATTGGGAAAGGGAAGGAAGTGTCCAAATGGGAAAGGGAACAAGGGAGGGAGAAAGGAACAGAGGGACAAGAGAAATAAGAAATGGAAGGAAAAAATGGAAACAAAGCTTTTGTAAATAGGGAGGGAGGAGCGGGTGAGGGGAGGGGAATGGGAAAAAAAAGAAGCAACAAGGTATATGATGTACAGGTTACAAATCCCCAATGACGAGTGTTATCAATATGTATATCAAAAATGTACCATTAAAATAAAATTTTAAAAAAATGACAAAAAAAAAAACAGACATCTGCATTAGATGCAACGGCACTATATATTGGGATGGGTTGCTTACCCCAAGTTTCTTCTCCACTACAGGCATATTTAGGTAACTACAGCCCAATGTGCTTGGAGCTAACACTATGAAAAAGCCCAAACATCTCTGTCTCTCTTCCTCTTTTCTCAGTAATGTCTAAATGAGAAGACTAACCATTTAAAACTTAAGATATATGCATAGAACAACAAACGTTAAAAAGAAAAGTGGAAGAAAGGTGCAGTACCAGCAATCTTCCTGTACACAGTGCTAAGTTACTACTACAAATCATTAGACACAAACAAGCAAGGCGCATCCATTCTAGAAAAGGAAGATCCCATTCCAAATCACAACACACAGAACAACAGTAAGAACTAAGCCTTCAAATATCTATGTCTTAACAGTATCAATTGTATAAACATGCAGAGACAGGTGACATGAATGAGAGAAAGGGTTTCTTTCCAGATTCTACTAAATCCCTACTATCATGAGAATCTCTCTTCAAAGAACCAGCCCAGCCCAAAAGATACCTCCTAAAAAGTACATAAGCCTTGTGTAGGCTGATGTAGTCCCTCTTCTTCACATAACGGGTATAGGTGAATTCTTGTAAATTAAATAAACAAATGATAGGATTCCTCTCAGGTATACACAAAGTAAATGATGGCTTTCTTTATTAATTCCAATTGATTAAATTATCATCTCAATTACACTTGGTTAGATGCCAAGAAAAATGTAGTCGTAAGAAATTTATCTCTGCAGGTAAATGGATGCACCTTGAGAACATACTCTTAAGTGAAATAAATCAGTCACTCATGAGTACACGTCAAATTGTTTCTCTGGTATAAGAAATCATAAGTGTACATAAAGACAAAGAGGCACAATAGATATTAGGTAAAAGAAAGATAATATTCAAAAGAGAGGAGAACTAGAAAGGGAAAAGAAGGAAGGGAAAAGGGAAAGAAGGGGAAAAGGGAAAAAAATGGAAAAATGTAAATAAACCTGCTGTAAATAAGGAAAGGGGGGAATGGAAGGGAGGGAGGGGTGGGGAAGGGGTGGGGGACCAAGATACATCATGTATAGGTACAAAATAACCATGATAAATGGGATCATTATGTATACAATGTACCAATGCATGTTCTTGGTAAAAAATAAAAATGGAAAAAAAAAAAAAAGAAAGAAATTTATCTCCCCTCCGTAAGAGCAAGAGGGAGCTTCTTGGTGAACTATAGAGGGAAAAAAAACAGTTAAAATATTCCAGTATCTTTACTATCTTCCCTTTGAGAAGCTGTTTCTCCTCCACTCCCACTATGGTTACCAATCAAGTACCCTCTCAGCCTAGCACTGTCATGTCCAACATGGACAATCAGAGTCCTTCCCTGGAATTCATAAATACTGAAAGCAGGAATTTTTTCTCCACAGGAAGAAACATAAACTTGGAGGATATAACCTTGAGTCTGTCTTTGGATGTTTATATAATAGAACAGAATGAAGTTTGCAATTAGAGAAGCAGAGACGGGAGCTGAAGAACCAGGAGGTCTTTTGTGTGGGGGGAGTGGATACACAAGAATATCATTTAGTGATTTTGTGACACCCTCACTCTTCCCAGGTTTGTGAGCCAATAAATCTCTTTTTGTTTAAACTCACTTGAATTGAGTTTCTGTCACTATAACAGAAAAAGTCTTGACTTAAGTGTTATCGCTACTAGAATAAATCTAAGAAATTCATTAACAGTGAGAAGTCCAAGACAAATCTACAGTTCCTGACCAAAACACAGAACACACTTCTGTAACGTTATACAGAATGAAGATAATTCAAACAATTCAGGATTCAGTTTAGAATACAGCAATTTGATTTTACAAATATATACAGAGGATACCTGAAGTTGTGGGTCAAGATAACGTGCCATTTAAACTCTATGAAACCTATAAGGAGATCAAAAGTTAGACACTTAAGTTCAAAAGGCCTCACTTCTCACTCACACACACAACTGATACTTGATGTCACAATGGTTGAAATGTCTACAGAATAGTGGAACACAGCTAAGAATCACCAAAATACCCCAATATTCTAGAAGACAGAAATCTCCTGCTGGTGGTAGTCCAAGTATCCAAAGGAAAATCAGTATATTATTTTGCTAGAGGTCTGTCAAAACTTCTGTCACAAATAACTATGTCTCTCTGACCACATGAAGCCCAATAGTTCAAAAAATTTCCCCATTTATCTTTATTGTGCATTCTATGGAACAGGCCAGCTGTTGCCAGAGGATTCCATACCTACTCTCTGCTTAAATTTAATCACGAACGAATCCATGTCTTACACAAATATGTAGGTCCTCTACCCTCAGTTAGATACACTTCAAACACACGAGTGGAACACAGACATACACACAACCGGCATGTTAATTATCTCCCAAAGACAAATGCCTAGAATAGCGTTGGCACAAGCTAACATCTACATTTGTTTTGCCTGCATGTTTGACCGGGGCGGGGAGGGGGGAGTGTGGTAAAGTGGGCAGTGCAGAAGATACAGGTCCAATATAGTCTAGGAAGTGGAGGGGACAGAGGAGACCTGCCCAGTTGAACAAAGTCCCCCTATGTCCCAGATACCCAATGCCAAGCCTACTTATCCCACCCTAATCTCCTTTATTGCACAACCATCTTGTACACCCAAACACTTTGGACACCTGTTCCCTCCTTCCCAAGTGCCACACCTGGGGAACTAGCCAAGGCACAGGGGTGGCCTCGAACTTTGGAACCCGCTCTTCATCCTGCTGCCATCACTCCGAGATACACCTCGCAGGAGATCAGGAAGGGTCAACCCCGCAGGGCGCGCATCAATCCCGAGAGGTGGCACCTCCATCCACCGGCGAGCTGCGTACCTGTCCCGCCCGAAAGAAGGGCTGCGGTGGGGGTCGCCCACCTCCCGGGCTCACGGTCGGGGGAGTGGGCGCCAGTCCCTCTGCCTCGCATGCGTTTGGAACCAGCAAGTGAAACTGCCTGAACTTGCTCCAGGCCGAACGCGGGACGCGCCCCGCCGCCCCTGAGTCAACCCCGCCTGGCTGGTGGCCCCGGTCCAGTTAGCCCGTCACGGGCTCCTCTGTCAATTCCAGAGGCCTCGCCACTGTCGCGCGGCGGCAGGGCACCCGGGCTCAGAGACCTGGCGCGTACTCTCCTCCCACCCTGGGCGCACCCCTCACCCCAGAGACCTCCCTGCTGGCCTGCTGTCCAGACAGGCTTTACCTCAGCTTGCAGCCATTGCGGCCCAAGACCCCCGGTCCACGTGACCCCGCCCCCTGCTTTCGCCTCACGCATGCGCAGTGCTCTGTAGTCAGTGGCCACGCTTCCGCTTTCTCAGTGTCAGCGTCCTATCTCCCCCGAGCGGTCGGCTCGTCTACGCCACGCCCCTATTTAAAGGGCCAGACACACTCAGCGGACGACGGGGTGAATGATTTGTATCTTGGCTACCGGGAGTGTGAAAACTTCAGAGATGGAGGCGCAGACCAATAAACAACAGTCCTTGAGATGACGGAAGAAGTCTTTCAGCTCTGAGTCAGTGAGTTCACCTGGCCTTCAAGAAAAGTACCCTGTTTTAAGCTAACCTAGAAAGAGCCCAAGGGCTGATGATTTAAGGCTTTTGGGGTGTGCAATCAATTTGAGTAAGAAAATAGACACACAAAAACTTTATTTTAAAAGACGAACTTAAGATTGCCACTTTTACATTTTGTCGTGGGTTTCCGTAGTGTAGTGGTTATCACGTTCGCCTCACACTTTTACATTTTGTCGGTAAGGACAGTAGGCACACATACTTAAAGCTATTCTCTACTACTATTATTAGGACACAATTTACTAATTTATAGTCAATATTGCTCAGCAAAAAAAGCATTTTAACGTTAAAAATATAGGAGGAGCACGCTCTTAAATCTTGAAATCTCTCCAAAGCAATAGCTCTTGTATATACCCCTGTTCACACTGGGAAATAATGCCAAATGCCATCATCTTGAGGGATGTGTGCATTAATTAAAAATAAAAACATTGTGTGGCTATCGGAGAAAATTGGAAAATTCAGAAAATATATTTTTAAAAGCAGAAAATTACCTACATTCCAGGAAAAAAATCATTCATCATTTGACCTGTTCGTATACTATATTTACATTTTTGACATAATGGGACTACATAGAATACACAGTTAATAATCTGTATCCAGCTCGTTTCCCCTCAATGTTGAGTACTACAACTGTCATTAAAATTGTTCACAAATATTATTTGTTATAGTTACATAATTGTCGATCATATACTGTACTCCTCATTAACAGTGTTCCCAGTTACCCAAGATGTACAATAAGATAAAATGTCATTCTCATGCCTGCTAACAACATTTCTTTAACCCATGATCAAGGGATAATTTCAATTTTCAAGACTCAGTATTTAAGAAATATATTTTGTGGGGTCAGAAATGTGGCTTTGTGGTAGAGTGCTTGACTAGCACGCCTGGGGACCCAGAAGAAAAAGGCAATACTTTTCATAGGACTAGCTGCCATAAATATTAATTACTCTGATGGATCTACACAAAGTAAATTGAAAACCTTCTGAAAAAGATACACCATTCAAGAAACCATTGGAAGCATTTCTAATTCATGGAAGGAGGTCAAAATACCAACTTTAACAGGAGTTTGGGAGATGTTAAAACTAACCTCCATGGATGACTTTGAGGGGTCCAAGACTTCAGTGGAGGTAGTAACTCCAGATGTGGCAGAAAGAGCAAGAGAACCAGAATTGGAAGTGGAGTCCGAAAATGTTCCTGAGCCGCTGCAATCATATGATAAAACTGTAGCAGAGGAGGCGCTCTTATGATTGAACAAAGAAAGTGTTCCCATGCGATGAAAACTACTCCTGATGAAGACACTGTGAATGTTGTTGAAATGACAACAAAAGATTTAAAATACTTAAAGCTGGAAAAACAGCAGTAGAGTTTGAAAGAATTGACTCTAATTTTGAAAGAAGTCCTATTGTGGATAAAATGCCATCGCGTCCTGCAGAGAAATCTTTTGTGAAAGGAAGACAAATCCGTAGAGCACACTTCCTTGTCTTATTTTAAGAGATTGCCCCAGACACTCCAGTCTTCACCAACCACCTCCCTGATTAGTTCACAGCAGTACTGAAACAAAGAGCCTCCACCAGCAAAAACATAGTTCACTGAAGGCTCTGATGAGCATCAGTAATTTTAGCAATAAAGTATTTCTAATTGGGGTATGCACATCTTTTAGACATAATGCTGTTGTACACTTAGACTATAGAATAGTGTCAATACAACTTTTATATTTTGGGGAGAGCCAAAAAATTTATGTGACTCACTGTATTACAACATTTGCTTTATTTCACAGTCTGGAACTGAAACCACAGTATCTCTGAGCTATGCCTATACTTTATTTCATTATTCCACTATTTTTGGATATTTGGGAGGGGCTTCCTATTTTCACTGTTAACAGGAACATTGCCATGAATATCCTTATACAAAAATCTTTGCCCACAATTGAAAATTATTTCCTTAGGACAGAAGTCTGTAAGCGAAATTACTGATTCGAAGTCTTTGAAATCTGTTAAGTCTGCCAAATTGCTTTCCAGAGAGGTCTGGCCAGTTTTCGTTCTCACAAGAAGTGCTCAAGGGTGCCCATCACACATACCCTCTAGCACTTATTTTATCTTTTATAAAAGCTTGCCAATTTGGTAAATGAAATGGCCTCTAATTTTAATTTGCATTGGATTACTAGTGGGGTAGAATATCTTTGTAAATTCATCAACCCTTTATAGTCAGTCTGGGAATGCAATTTCATTGCCTATGTTTGGCAGTGAAATAGTACTGTGAATTGTTATAGACTTACAGACTTACGAGAAAAAAACAGAGAAGGGTTTAAAAAATAATTGATGTTGTCACACCAAGTTATAGCCAAATTGTGTTATGGTGTACTGTACTGACAAAGATTAGTGAGAGAATTGAGTCATCACATGATGTGTGATTAAATATGTTTATGATACTGCAATCAGTACAATATTTGTGTTGTGAGAGTTAATTTGGTTTCTGCAAAACATTTATTATATTAAATCAATATGATAGATTTGAAGTTCCTCATTTGGTAGGTTTTTTGTACTTTTAATTTACAATTTCTTGTTTCAAAGATATATAAAATCTGTAAACAATAGAGTCCTTCCCTAGTTTTGTGTTTATATGTCCAAACACACAAACATAGGTATGCATGCAACATTATAAAAGCTAATATAAGCCAACTCTAGAGATCTCTGACAATCTTATTCCCTTATAAGGAATTTCAGCAATATTCAACTTTGAGAAATATTGTTATAGGAAGCCTCTGAAAGTCTCATTTGTAATTCTCTAAACATAGGCATTGGGATTTTAAAATAAAAAAGTAAAAGCGGTGTCAACTTATTTATTGGAATTTTTCTACGCAGAATATTGTTATGATTTTCTTCCCTTTGAAAAGAGTACCAAAGGCTATACTATGTTTAGGGTCCAGGGAATATGTTTTGTCTTAAAAATGTACCATTCATCAAAATTAAAGTACAGGTCAGTAAGACCTGGACAGAAGAATGTTTGGATTTATAAAATCTGTCTCTTTAAGTAAGATGAGTAAGTTAAACAGATGGTGATTAAAACAGAACTTTTACGAAGTGGTGTTAGAAGTTAGGTCCATGAGGAAAAAGTCCCATGTGAGTCGAGGGAGTCTGAGGACATGGATATTAGTGAAGGTGGTCTGCTCTGATGCCCAGGAGGTGGAAGGGGACATCATCCACAGGCCACTACAGTTAGATAATGTTCTGACATCCCCGCCAGGTGATGTTCTGCCCAGCTCTCCAAAGACAGTAAAGATGGAGACCACGATCCAGACATTGCTGCTGCTGTTGCATCTAGAATAAGCCATATCTGTCCTGAAGGGGGAAAAAACATGTCAGTACCTGAGAACAAAGGCCAGAGAATTCTTCCTTTTCTTACTATCGCAGCATAAACTGGCCTCTGTTTCTCTGTTTTAAAGTAACCTGGTTGGAGCACAGAAATTCTTTAGTCAAACCACTCTCTGTATGGTACCATAATGGTGAATACATGTCACTACACATTTGTCAAACCCATAGACCGCATCATACCAAGTGTTAACCCTAACGTGAACTATGAACTTCGGGTGATAATAATGTGTCAAGGTAGGTTCATCATTGGTAACATATGTACCACTCTGGTGGTGATGTTGATAAAGGGGGAGGTTGTGCACATGTGGGGCAGGCAGAGATATATAGGAAATCTCTGTACATTCCTCTCGGTTTTGCTATGAACCTAAAATTACTCTAAAGAACAAAGTCTATTAAATTTAAAAAGCAAAAACAAAAACTTGATATGCAAGATTCTTAATTGAGGCAAGCATCCAAGTAAGCTGGAGACAAGTAAAATTGATTATGTGTAAGTTGCTCGAGCTGGCCAGATGTCATTCTCATGTTCCCTCTGCCTGGAGTATTCTTGCTCCAAAATAACCACACGGCTCATTCTCTCACCTTCTTCGGGCCTTTGCTCAAATGTCCCTGCCTTGATCCAGGCTATAAATGCAAAGACGATGGGGAGGTCTGGAGACCCAGGTTCTTTCCATCTGGCGACACTCTGATCTGAACACATGGCCTGCACGTTCTCCAAGGCTGAAGAGAAGGATGAAGAAAGCCCCTGGCTGTGAACTGCCTTGGCCTGAAAGTGACATATACCCCTTCTGCTCACAGTCCATTGGCCAGAGCCAGCCACCTGGCTTTGCTTTATTGCACGGGACACCAGGAAGCATAGAGCAAAACACAGAATATCTAGAGAGCGTAGGCTGCTTCTTCCATAGTCATCTAGTAAATCCTTCCCAGACCAGCACTCACTTTTCACCATTTTTGTCTTATTTTGTGAGTACATGTTTGCAACACATAATAAATACATTCATCGCTCTCCATGCTTTTAAACCTTATTTTCCTCTGTAGTACTTAACATCATCCCATATATTGTATATCATACTTATTTTTCTATGACATTTCTGTCTTCCACACTAGTCTCTAAGCATTATGAAAGCACAGACTTTTGTCTATTTCATTTAGGGTTGTACCTCCAGCATCTAGGACAGCACCTGGTATATAGTAGAAATTGCATAAAATTTTATAAAATTAAGGAACATGTTCTGCAATGACAATCAGTATTTGCATGTGGAAGTGTTACATGCACTGACTTGAGAGTGCTTCCCAAAGCAGGGTTCAAAGAGTAAAGAACCATTCTTTACAGTATACACAAGAATTTATTGGGTACTTACTGTGTACCAGGCACCATGCTTGGTACTAGATATCAGTGAGAAATAGTCCCTGGCCCCTGGCCAGGCATACAACACTAAAAAATGCATATTTATGAAGATCCATAATAGAAATAAATTATGGGAGCTCAAAAGGCCAAAATTATTCTGACATTTTAGCAAGACTGAAATTTTATATCTAAACATCTCTAGAATAGCAATAAAAAAGGGGGAATAGGAGACTCAGGAATCATAAATTGCTTCCCAAAGTCAAAAAGAAGTATGATGTATATCCTCTACTGTTTGTATTCTTGTTGACAGGCTGCCTTTGGCTTTTCATTCTCCTATCAATTCTAGTACTCTCCCTCATTCCTCTTTCCCTTCAGCCTTAGAGTTAAGTAGAAGCCTATGTACACTTAGTTGAGAGACACTGAGGTTGGTCAACTATTTGAGAGCATTTCTCCTTCTAATAATGCTGTAATTCTAGAAATACTATCATTGAAAGCTCTTTAGAGTACTTTGTCTTCCACCTCCAACTATCACCTCTCCTATATTCCTGAAAGCAAATAAGCAATCATTTTCAACCCAGGACTAGCCAGTACCAAGGAACAAAAAGAAGGTGGAAAAGCAGGCTCAGGGCTTGAACCAGGGATCCTTAGGCAGGGACTGTAGAGGATTGGCCATTAGACAAGGAAAAGGTAAAGGAAGGAGTAAAACAGATGGAAAAACAACACAGATACCAAAGGTTAATTTGCTCTATTTCACCCTTTTTCTCAGAGACATCCTTGCTTACCTAAAAGGGCACAGATAACTTTTTTAACACAAAACAAGGAAGAATTAGAGTCAGCTAAGAAAGAAAGAAGATTCAGAATAAACCAGTGTTCCCTGTGTCAGGACCCAGATTCCTTCAGCCTCATTGTTCCTCCATCTAGGGCCTCAATTCCCAAATCGACCTCATGTTGCAAGACTTTTGTTCTAATCATTACATCCATTTTTCAATTAGCAAGGAAGAAGAAAAGCAGGAAGCACATTGATTGTCAACTGCTGTGTAACTATCTCCAAAATTAGAGGCTTAAACAATCCCTTGATTATTGTACAGTTCCTGTAGGGCAGGAATCCAGGCATGGTTTAACCAGGTCCTCTGGCTCAGAGTTTCTCACAAGTCTGCAACCAAGGCATTGGCTGAGGCTACAGACATCTCAAGGCTCAAACTGGGAAGGATCTGCTTCCAAGACCATCACATGGTTTCTGGCAAGCTTCTGCTTGCGGGTTGTTGGACTGAGGGCCTCAGCTCCTCACTAGCTGTTGGCCAGAGGCATTCTCCTTTCCTCATCACGGGGGCTTCTCCAGAAGGCAGCTCACAACATGGTAGCTTGCTTCTTCCAAGCAAGCAAGAAGAATCAGCAAGGATGTGAGTAAGATGGAAGTCACAGTCTTTTGTAAGTTCATCTTGAAAGTGACTTCGCACTGTTTTATGCTACATTCTGCTCGTTAGAAGTATCAGCCCACACAAGGGATTATACACGGGTGTAATTTATTGGATGTGAAATCACTAGGAGCCATTTTAGAAGCTGCTAGCAAAGAAAAGTATGCCTGCTCCCTGCAAAGACCATTCCTGAAATTGCACACACCAGTCCTGCTTGCTTGTCATTGGTCTGCATCTAGCTGCAAGGGAGGCTGGAAATTATAGTCTATATTCTGGGTAGCAATGAGCTGAGCTAAAATTTAGAGAGTCAGTCCTGAAGGAGAACTGTAGAATTCTGGAGAGCAGAAGACTTGTTTGTTCTGTGAGTGTCAAGCCCAGCCTTAGGCATTGAGCAGGAAGAAAAAAATGACTAGAAAAATTCATAGAATCTGGTTTCATATCCTCCTTCTGACAGTATCAATAATTTAACCTCACCGAGTCTCATTTTTATGTTGTGACTAAATGAACTGACCTCTGTGAAGCATTTTGTACTTGGTAGGTTTTCAAGAAATGTCTGCTAAATTTGTTTCAGATGTAGCTTAATATCACAGAGATTTTAAAACCTGGCTATGACAACACCAAGGAGCTTGCCATGTGACCCTATGTCATTTACCTAACTCCTCAGGGCACTAGCTCCCTATCAGTAAGAGACAGTACCAATACTTCCCCCAAAGGATCTCATCGGGTTGCATAAAGGATGGTGTCTGTGGCTGGGGATTTAGCTCAGTGATTAGAGTGCTTGCCTTGCAAGCACAAGGGCCTGAGTTCGATCCCCAGCACCACAAAAAAAAAAAAAAAAAAAAAAAAAAAGGATGGTGTCTGTAAATGTTTCAGTCATTTCGTGATTGACATGCCAGGCAAACAACGTGGCGTTAGCCACCACCAGATGGCAGTGGGAAGCCACGGGCTTGGGTTCTGGTCCACGGCCACCAGATGGTGCTGGCATTCAGCAGGTAACACCTGACTTTTCTGGGAACCTTCACATGGAGCACCAGAAGGGTTCTCGAAGATAGCCAGTGCCCCCCCTCACTCTGCAGATGAGAGGAATGAGGTCCAGGTGGGGGTGGGGGCTGCAGGTCTCCTGACTCCTAGCCTAGAATAGCTCTTACCCCTACTTGCAAGCCTGTTCGCAATTCTTTCTAGACTTGCAATGGAGACCAAGGAATCCATTATCTTCTTGATGATAAATTTACCAAATTTTTGAAGCTTGAAGAAAGCCCACAAATATCCTCTGTCTCTCTGACTACATAGTATAATAGTTAGGAATATGGCTTTAGAATCAGGCAAGACTTTATTTTGGGTCTGAATTGTAAGTTTCCTCACTTACAAAGTTAGGACAATCATTTTTACCTGATGGGGTTGGTACTAAGGGTAAGCTACATAAGATAAAATATGTAATTATAGTAGATAAAATCAACTAGTAGTACTTATAAAGTACCATATACTCCTCTAAGCAGTTTATGTGTATTTAGTTCATTTAATCCTCACCATTACCTTACGTGGCATCCATTTTTGTGTGTATATGGTACAGGGGACGGTACCTAGGGCCTTCACATTGAGCTACATCCCCAGCTCATTTCTTATTTTTTTTTTATTTTGAGATAGGGTCTCACTAAATTGCTAAGTTGTCCAGGCCGGGCTCGAACTTGCAGTCCTCCTGCCTTAGCCTCACAGAGTGCTGAGATTACAGGCACGTACTACTAGGCCCAGCATGGTATCCACTGTTACTCAGTCCATCCTATGGAGGAAGAAACTGAAGCACAGAGAGGTAACAACTTACCCACACTTACAGTTAGTAAATGGAGAAGCCGAGATTTCAAGTTGTCTTTAGAGCTCATGCCCTTAATCGTACTGATTACTAACTGTTTAGCAGAGACTAAATGACAGATTTGGGTCTACAGGCCAAGCTGACAACTCCAGCTATAGGGACAACGGTTTGGAATAAACAAGAGAAGCACACAGCACCTATGTTTTCAGGGCTATGGGAATAACAGACAGGTGGAAGATAAGCATTAAGTACTCAAGTTAATAAAATAAGGGTAATAAAATGTTTAAAAATCAAAAGAAAAATGAAACGAGCAGCTGGGATTAAAAAAATACACCTTAACAATAAAGCAGCCTTGAATTCTGATGCAGCCCCTTGCTGGCTATGGGACCTTGGGCTCGTTGTTTAACATTTTAGAGCATCAGGTTCCTCATCTAAAAACTAAAGCCAGTAATCTGCCTTGCAGAATTACTGTGTGTGCTAAAGGCTAATGTGGTTAAAAGGCCTGCACACAGTAGGGCATATATTTAATTATTACAATTCTTATTTTTCTACATATATATGACTATGTATATACAGTCATGGGCTGTTAAGGATGGGCTACATCCTGAGAAATACAATGTTAGGCAATTTCATCCCTGTGCAAGCATCACAGGGTACACACACTAAGACGGCTACAATGTCACGAGGTGATATAGGTTATGGAACCACCAAGGTATGTGCAGTCTGTCGTGGACTGAAATATTTTGTTATGCAGTATATGCCCACATATTGATCAACTGCTAGTTGAAAGAGATTCAAAGATGTTAAATTCTTGTTCCTTCCTTCAAGAAACTTGTATAGAAGAGGTGATGGAGGTACATACCATTTGACAGGTGCCTTAGGAGGGGTGAAATGTGTAATGGACATGAGAAAGGGGACTTTCTAGCAGTGGCACCTGGAGAAGGAGATAGATACAATATTTAAGACTAGCCTTGATGGATGGAAAGGAGATAAGAAGAACTTTCCAGAAACGTTATCAAAAAAAGGTAAGAAGACCAGAAAGAGTGCAGTTTGTTTGGGGAATAGCAAGCGGTCCAAACTGGAAATATGGGTCAGGTATAAGAGTATGGCAGCAGAAACAGGAAAAGAATTTCCAGTTAGATTTGGCACATTAAACACATGCATTGGACAATGTTCCTAAAATGATGGTAAAGTAAGAAGATATAAACTCACAAGGACTATAAAAACAAAAAAAGGAAGATGTCAAACAATTTTGGAAAAAGGATAGAAATTGGATGAGTATTAACTGACTTAGCAAAGGAGAGAGCTGTCTACATGGCAGGTGGGAGACAGAAGGTTGCATAAAGGAGCCAATTTGATATTTAAAAAAAGAAAGAAAGAGAAAGCAAGAAAGTAAGCAAGCAAGCAAGCTGTAGAAAATAGGGGTATTTGGAAAATGGGGTTGGGCTGAAAACACAAGGATGAGTTGAAAGACTATTTCCTGCCTCTCACCCCTAGTAGTCAGGTGTCTTTCTCCATCCTAACGAACAAAATACAGATAGGTTCACTCTCTGTACAGGCTGAAGGACAGACACTCTGGGCTTGGGGAAGACATTGGGCGTAGCAGATACAAGAAGTGAGGACCTTACTGAAACCAGGCAGATTAAGTGAAAGTCTCCATCCTGAACAATTCAGTCACCCAACCCTTGCCTTGCAGCACTCCTAGAATGCTGGAAGCTTTGCTTGTGCTCTAGGGGAAAGGTGTCAAGGAAGTCCTGTGTAGACGGCTCAGAAGAAAGACCACTAGCTTTCTCCCTGATAACCCTAAGCCATGGCTCACCATTGAACCAGCCTGCACACATGCACACAGCTTTCAGTGAGCTCTCCAGGGCTTTACTAAAACGATATGGATACAGAGGAGAGGAAGAGAGAGTCTCAAACAAAGATACGGAAGAGGAGGAGGGAAAGAAAGAAAGAGGGCAGGAGGGAAGGAAGGAAAGGAATGAAGTTCAGGAAGCACAGAAAATTCAGAGAAAAGAAAAAAATAAACAACATATTTAATCCTAGAAAGTTAGGGAATCATTACACCCAAGAAACAACATCAGGGGGCTATATAAAAAAGGCTTTCCCTAGAATAAGGAAGGCCCTTGGAAATCAAAATAACTAAAGGGCAGGTGGGGGGGATACACATTAATAAGAGAAATAAAGATAAGAATACTAAATGATTGTCCCAAAAGGTTCCATACTAGAATATCGAGAGTTCCATTTCAGCAGGAGGAAATAGAAAAGTTTGAGGAATAATTTCCAAAGAAATATTTTTTTAAATTTCCAGGACAGTAAAAGGAAAAAAATCATATTAATACACATCATTGTAATGTTTCAGACATCACACAAAAAGAGCAACTCCTAAATTTTCTACAGAGAAAAACTGGGTCACCTACAAAGGATTGGGGTTCAGAACGCATTAGAAAAGGTCCTGGAATGGCCATGAAGGATCTTACTGAAGTGAGGAAAATGTTTTAAAAACTGGTTTGTGCTGATGGTTGCACAACTTGGTGAATTTAGTGAAAATTATTAAACTGTACACTTGAATTTTATAAACCCGAAAACATATTTCAATAGCATTGTGAAAGACAGAATTCATAAAATGAAAATACGTGGAATTAAATATATAAAGTGTTTCAAATAAGAAAATGTATAAGCATATTATAAAATAGCCAGCAAAATAATACATGTGTAAAACATTAAATATAGCATTCAAAAAAATTACTATATAAAGTAAAACAAAAACAAAAACAATGCTGGAAGCTAGAAGAATTATTTCTTCCAAATTCTAAAAGACAATTTTAATCTACAATTCTGTAGCCAAACTCAGTAAAACCTGAACAGCATTATCTTCAGATACGCTAGATGTAATATGTCTCTGATGCACCAATTCTAATGAACCTATGAGGAAGTATAACAAAAAGAAGACATAAGACCTAGGAGAAGGGGAAACTTTAATATAGTGGAGAGGCAATAGAATGTTCTAGAATAATGATGAAGGGACGTCATAGGGAAGCAACTATTCAAGCTGGCACATGTGCTGTCTAGCCTTCAAAAGTGCTGTCTATGGAAATAACGGAACATACAGATAATGTAATTCATTCTGCAATACTGTGAGAGGGCTGTAAGAGGTTGAGGATGAATTCATGATAAATTTTCTATAAGAAACTAAACAAAGGAAAACAGGAAGCCACATTCACTTCAAAGGGAAAAATGTTTGTTTTTTTTTTTTAAAAAAAGAGTGTTGCTGCATACCTGAGGTCACAGCTATTTGGAGACTGAGGCAGGAGGATCATTTGAGCCCATGAGTTCATGACCAGCCTGGGCAACATAGAGAGACTCTATCTTAAAAAAAAAAAAAGAAAGGAAGGAAGGAAGGAAGGAAGGAAGGAAGGAAGGAAGGAAGGAAGGAAGAAAGAAAGGAAGAAAGAAAGAAAGACAGACAGAAAGAAAGGGAGAGAGAGAGAGAAAGACAGAAAGAAAGAGAGAAAGAAAAATGCAGAAGAAATATAATCATAGCTCATTATTTTACTCAGCTGTGAACAATATTTACACAGTCGTAATAATGATGATGTGAATACTGAGCGTTAATTTAACTAAAACCGTGCTACAGTGATATTGAGAAAATGTAGGGCAACGTGTGAGTATGTTCAGAGATGGGAAGAGAGCTAAAACCGCATCTTCCTGTAGTTTGGATTTTCCCAGAAGCAGACCCCGAGGCAAAGACTTCCTCAAGTAGTCTACCTGGAAAGGGGCAGGGAACACTTTTGTGGAATTGGTAAAGTGTGACGCGGAAGGGAAGACAGGCAATAAAAAATGTGCGATTAAGCCAGGCACATCTGTGGGTGACTGGAGCTTACTCTACTGGGAAAGGGGATAAAACACATACGTCAGAAACATCTCGCCCAATGGCGAGCGAGCTGAAGTATTTACACACTAAGTCCTGTGAGGCCTTAGTTGAGAAAGGCGGGGGCGGGGCGTTGGCATATTCATTTCCCAGCACATCTAGCCTCTCTCAGGTGTGGAGGGCAGAACCCAAAAGCTTTCAGGGACAGAGATGCAGGTCTTGGCAATTGAAAGTGAAGAAGAATGCTGCGAGAAATGTCTAAATGACACAGATGAAGCGCAGACAGCATCTTCAATACGAGTCAGTAAATAATGTCTAGAATGAAAAAAAATCTAAAAGTATAGTGATGAAGATAAATAGCTGGAAAAATAGAAAAAAAAAAAATGCGGCAAGCCATTACCTCAAAGGAGTAGGAATCCAAGATAGGAAGCAATGAAACAGGGGGCAATTTGTTTTTCGATACATACATAGCAAGAATCTGGGCTTTTAACCATTACTTATGTATTATTTCAATAAATATTTAAATTATAAAATAATGAACAGGTCAGTGTAAAGATAACGATTTCAAAATAGAAGTAGGGCTTTGGGAAAGCAGATTGCGACCTCAGACTTGACTTCGACGCCAGTCTTCACTGAAGTGTCAGAGACCATCCTCGAGACGGCTGGGTGGCCTTCGCGGGCTCCCCACCCGTGGGCAGTGAGTGTGGTCCAGGAGACCTCAGAATGCGGGCGCCATTCACAAGGTCGTGAGGGGAGCTGGTTTGGAAGAAGGTGGGGAGGCTGCTTTGGGACAAGTCACAGGGGGGCAGCTAGCAGGATACCTGGAGAGATGTCCCAGGACAGCGTGGAGGGGGGCCAGGGCCTCAGTGAGTGTTTGGAAATGATTCCCAGGTGAAAGCAGATGGCCTGGGAATCCAAAATTGTGAGTGAGGGAATTCAGAGGCAGAATCTTGACACGTTCTCAGGGGAGAGAGGAGACAGTGAGTAGATAAGAAGACTTGGTGATGGAAGTGAGAAGAGATGTGTGAGGTCAAGGATCAAATTTCAAGAGCTGCCTTCCAGTCATGGTGTCCAAGGCTGCTGTTCTGTCAGGAGGGAGCCTTAGCCTGCGTGCTGAGCAGAAAAACCTGCTCAAGGAGTCAGGAGACCTAACTTCTGGTCCCCTTTGCATCCCTTCACCTGGGCAAGTTATTATCTCTCCGGGCCTCAGCTCCCCCAAAATCCACACGTTGAAATGATCATCATAGTCCACTGTGAGCATAGTTAGCTATGTCAAACATCAAAACCAAAAATGCCTAGTAAAAAGCCACTTCCCTGAGTTCTTCAAACCTGCCCCCCACCACTGCGCCCAACAGTCTCCTCCCTCAGACCTTCCCATGTCAATGGAGGGAGGATGATGCCAGGGCCCTCTCCACGGCTCCTTCCAGTCGGTTGAGCCCACAGTATACGGGCTGTTAAATATTTTGACTATCACCCCTGCTAATAATACCTTCTCTACCTACCTGACAGCAACCTGGTGAGGATCAAATGAAATAACAGATGTAAAAGGCCTTTACAGAGGCTCCAAGCACTGCCATGTACTGGGTAAAATATTGTTTTAACATCAAAATGCAAAAGTAGTGCTGCAGAGAGATGCGGTCACAGAGGGCACGGACACAGAGCTGTGATGGATTGCAGGCTGCAGACAGGGAGGGGGAGGGGAGGAAGGGAGCAGTGGGGCAGAGAAGGGAGAGGAGAGGCTGAAACCAGGCTGACTGCATAGCTTCCATTCCAGGGCACCATGATGCTGCATACAGAACAGAAGGGATTTGGATCCTCTGTCCTTCTCCCACACCCAAGCCAGCTACAGCTCAAACTACAAAGCTGCACACCAGACCGTGTGTGTGTGTGTGTGTGTGTGTGTGTGTGTGTGTGTGTGTGTGTGTAGGGGGAGGATACCTAAACCCTTACGCATATGTTCCTGTGTAAAAGATTGTATCATTGGTAAAAGTCCCAGGACAGAGCAGGAACCACGGTTATTTTGGGGTTTGTGCCACTTCTACATGTCTGATGATCTCAGAGCCAGGGCCCATATGTAGGATTTTCCCCATAATATCAGTTACATAATCTACTCTCCCACACACCTCCGCAGTCTACAAATGGCATCAAAAACCTTTCTTCATTCAATGCTCACAACCAAATTAGATATGATTCTTGTTTTATAGTGGAGGAAACTGGGTCTTAAAACAGGTAAGCAACTTGCTAGTGATACACAGCAAAGCCATTTTCTTCTTTTCTAAACAGACCAGATGAAACTTACTGGAGAGGTGAGGGTAACAGCATTGGAAAGGAAGACCATTCATTCTCCTCTCTTAATTCAGGCCCTCTAGCCCAGGTCCAGCCCGCCCCAGTGACCTCCTGGGACAGCTTCTGCTGCTTCTGCCAGAAGAGAAATCCCCCGGGCCAGAGAGTTTCAATGCTGCCTTCCTGTCTCTCCCACTCAGCCTGTCTTTTGTGCTCATCTGATCACATACCCCTCTTTTAATAACCTTCAAAGGCTCCAGAATGCTTTCAGGATAAAAATCTCAAGTCCTTGGTATGGCACCTCAGGGCCCCAGAAACTTGCTCTGAGCATCTAGCCCAGGGGCTGCAAACACAAATGCCCATAGGAGCCAGGTAGGCTAAATAAATGGATGAGATAGGCAGGTGCTGGGGAGTGGGGGGAATTAGTCCCAGCAAGATAGCAAGCACTGCCCAAGCTCACAACAAAGGTGACCGTATGAGAACATAAGTCTAGGGTTACTTAGGCTTATCTGCTGATTTTTTGGTTAAAGCCAAGAGTCCAGAGTTTTTCATGAAGCCAGTCAACTGTTAAATGTTGGGACAATTGAATATTTGGGGTAATCGTTTCCATTCATTATTCTACTCTGACTCGTACATAATACCTGGTTCAAAACCTAACTCCAACCTAAGTCAGGTACATAATCTTTCAATGCCTCAGTTTTATCACTTATGAAGTGGAGATTTAAAAATGTGGACTAGCTCATAGAATTATAGTGAGGGGTAAGAGTATATATAATGTTTACTAGGAAGTAAGTGCTTGCGTGTATTTTAGCCATCAAAAATGTCTATGGGGGTTGGGGATGTAGCTCAGTGGTAGGCAAATGCAAAGTTCTGAGTTGGATCCCCAGCACCCCAACCCCCACCCCTACCAGATGTCTGTGAATACTTACTGAGCACCTATTATGTGCCAGGTTGGTGGTGGGCAGGGAGCACCTTCATGTATGCGCTTTGTGATTTCATTGGCGAGGACTGCAGCTAGAGTCCTCATCCTCCTAGCACCTCTCCTTCCTCCTTTCTGTGAGGGAAGTGATTTATTCAAAAGTGAATTTGAGAAAGAGCTGAGCACGTGAAGCCCAGCTCCTGTTTCTCCCCTTCTCTCTTGGAACCGCAGGACCCCTGCCTTTGGGTCACATTAGCTGCTGGTTCTTCCAGCCAAATCCCAACATGGGAATACAGAGGGGAATGAGAAGGAACCTCTGTGCCAAACATCTCCTGGTTTAGTTTCCATTTGGTTCGTTGATGGGGAAGGGACCCCACTCACACACAGCACAATGCAGGACATGGGTCTCAGTTCTGTCCTCTGTAACTTGGGGATACTGCAAGGATCAGAGCAGCCATTACAAAGCAGGGTCAGTGGCGCATTCACAAATGGTGCTCAGATTAAAGTTGTTGACAATCATGTTTCCTTCCATAACCTTCTCTTTCTCATTAAATGTCCAGACACCCTTGAGTCTTCCTTCCCTCATACTACACTACGGCCATCAGCCACTGCTCTCTGGGCTCTGAGCACCTTCCCTCCTCCACTGCAGCCTCCCTAGCCAGAGCTGCCATCACTGTTCCCTTGGTCACTGCCGTGGCTTCCTCGATGCTTCTCTGCTTCCACTCTTCTGGACCAGCAGCCAGAAGGAGCTCATTAAAAAGCAAGTCACATCATCTCATCCCTCTGCTCAAAATCCCCCAAAGGCATCCCACCTCGCTAAGAGTGATGCCCAAGTCCTCCATGACAGCCCGCGAGGCACGGTCTGGTCCTCGGTGGCCATTCCCATCTAATCTCCTGCCTTCCCTCTCATCTCCCGCTCTGGCCACTCTGGCCTCCTTGCTGTCCCCCAGATATGCCGGGTGTGCTCCTGTCTCAGCCTTGGATTAGCTGTCCCCGCTGCCTGGAGATCTGCCCCCAGATCGCCATGCGGCTTGCTTACTCAACCCTTCCAAGTCTTAGCTTAAATGTCATTTTCGCGAGGCCTTCGCCGACCAGCTCCTTTTAATTACAGCACTCCTCCCCTGTGCCACCTGTCTCCCTTATCTTGCTTTATTTTTTTCCGTTAGACAATTGGTATTCTACACAGGGCACACGGAAAGGCGTGCAGGTGGGAGGCCTGGTCAAGTGAGAGCAGACCCAGGTTCTACCTGCCAATCTGTGCACTCAGGCATGGGCGGCTTGGCCCACAGGCGTGGCCATTTTCTGACTTGCATGATGATGTTGTTTAGCAGAGACCAGAATATTAAATATTTTATTTATTTTTTTATCATCATCTGTTTCCCAGCCTTCCCTCACCAAGAGGTAAACTCGAGGGCAAGGATTTTGTGTATTGGTCACTGTCGTGTCCCCAGCTCTTATTAAGGTGCCAGGCACATAGTAAGGTGCTCACCTAATGTTGAATCAGTAAATAGGGTGACTTTGACACATTTTGTTTGTGTCCAGTAGAGGTTGACACTAAAAATAAAAGCTAGCTGGGTCTTTGTTGATTTCTCCTCTGTTCCTATCACTTAAGAATTTCCACTGTGGCTGAGTACGTATTCTGAGCATCTATTACCACCTTTATCCACCCTCTTTGATCACTTTCTGCCCAGCCTAACAGAGTCTGGGTTTGTTGCCATCCAATACCGACTTCGTTTCTTCTGCATTAATCACACTCAGCCTTGCCAGCTCCAGATTCCATCGTCTGATGTTTCCTCTCATTGTGTTCCCAGAGAGGGACGGTCTGCCGGGCAGGGAAAGGCAGCAAAGATGGAACTGTGGCCAGCAGCCGTCCGGATCTGTGTATCCAGTTGTCTGCTGCTGTCTCTGTGCCTGGGGGCCCCTCGGACACCTCGAGGCAGGGTCCAAAAAGGAGCTTGCTGGCTCCCACGTTCACCCTCCGACAGACCTGCAGCTCCCACTCCAGCGGCCCAAGCCCGTGCTCAACCCGCCGCCTCCCTCACCCTCCACATTTAGTCATCCACCAACGCCTGTTGATTCAATCTCCTCATTTATTTTAAAGATGTCTCTTTTCATTGCCTCACTTCAGTTCAGTTGTTTATTGTCTTCCTCGTGCACTATTGGAATAGCCTCCTAACTGTTCTTTTTCACCTCTATCACCCCAATTCATCCTGCAGCCAGAGAGGTTTTTCTTAAAAGTGTATCTGTGGCTCTTTCTAAGAATCTTTTAGTGGTGCCCCATGACAAAAGCGTGAGACTGCGCTCTCAGACCCTGGTGACCTGGCCCCTGCAGGCTTGCCTAGCCTCAGCTCCACACCTGTTTCCTCTCCCACTTCCTGCTCCTATAAAACTGAGCTACCTGTGGCTCCCAGGTGGGATCTCAGGCTCCCGGCTTTGTGGACAGTCTTGCTTCTGCCTGGAGGGTTTTCCAGAACCTCTCCCCCAGGTGAACCCCTTTATCCTTCAACAGCCCAGGAGGCCAGTCGAACGGCATGGTATCAACTCTTGCTTTCCCACTTACTAGCTGTGATTCAAGCCTTCTGAGCCTCAGTTTGCTTTTTTGTAAAATGAGGACAACAGACCTACTTCAAAGAGTTTTCCCTGGTAATTAGGGGAATTAATCAATGGAAAACTCCAGCATCGCATCTGGAGCATGGTAAACACTTAATGAATGTATGCTGGTTTTCGCTATTTGTCCCTTCCAGTCTGTGTCGGACATTACATCTTCCCTCTTCGGTGCCACTTCTGTAACTTGTTCTGTAACTTCGGTGCCATTTCTGTCACTGTATTTATCTCAGTAAGAGATGATGAGTTCCCTCGTCTGTCCTGAAGATTGGACTCGCTGGACTGGGAGCTCCTTGAGGGCCAGTCTTTAAATGTCAGCTCAGCAAACACTGATTCCATTTAGCTGATTGACTGAAATAAAGAGCAACCTTTAGCAACACATTCAGAAGCGCCGTGCCAGAAGGGAATACTGCAATTTTTTTCTTATACTGTTTGTATTCCAAGGTGTCCTGGAAGTCCTCCATCTGCGAGCTGGGAATGTCCCATGTCAGGTCTCCGTATCACTCCGGCTGTCCCCAGCATTGTCTTGGCCAGGAGAGTCGGGGGGGCACCCCTTCCACACTGATGGTGGATGGGCAATGTCCCAGAGTTCACCACCCAGGCCAGGCAGGACAAATAGGGAGGCGCTGATGAAAGTGCTCAGGAAGCTGGAAGTGGGCCTGTGGTGGGTCCAAGTCTAGCACCCCACAGCTAAACCCTTCATGTGGGCTTAGCAATCCAGCTCAGCCTGGGCTTGACTTCCTAACCTCCCAGCCTGTCTGCCAGAAACTAATGTCGGGCTTCTTCTTCAGTCATTCTCCCTCTTTGGTACACCCCACCATTACTTATTAGATGCCTCTTGCTTCGGTGAGGAAAGCCAGTGTGTTTGCAGTTTTTCCTAGCCATTTGGCAACATCCCTTCACCCAACTTTGACTTCTTATATAACATATATGAACCACTGTCCCCCTTTGACAAAATCTGGAATTTCTGAGGTCATTGCTAAACATCATAAGAAACTTGTGTCTAAATATTTGTTACTAGTTGTTCCCTTTGCAAGAAATGGCTCCCCCAGTATGCCCCAGCTGCTTCTATCTATGCCTGCCTCATCCAACAGGAACAACGTGCAGCCAGGGTCCCATGGTCAGACCTGGCTGGACATGCTGAAGGTACTTCCCAGGGGACTGAAACTCTGTTTCTGAGACACAAAGAGCCTACCATTTTGTTAACAGTCCACAGAGCCTATTAATTCCCTTTGTCGTGTATTTATAATTAAACATAAAAATGCCCTGCTGGACCGAGCTGTTGAAGTGAAGGAGAGGGTACCTCCAGGACATCACTGGGTGGGAGGAAGGGAGCGAAGCAATTTGAGTTTGCCAAGTCCTTGCAGACAGTGATGGAATAAAGAAATTGTGTGCCTCTGTGTGTGTGTGTGTGCACGTGCATGTGTGTGTCCTGCTTTATAAAGAAAGAAGCAGGCTCAGGATAAGAAAGGATGACAACTCAGTTAAATTACCCTTGGCTTAGCTTAGTTCATCAGAATCTCTGGGGATGGAGACTTGGCCTCCCACACACTCTTCTTGGCATTCTTTCTCCTTTCGGCTTCATCCTATTTTTCTGACTCCTTTTTCTTTCTGAGAGTCCCAATTCTCTCTCCCAAAGCTTTGTTCTTACCCCTGTCTATCCCCCTGCCCACCGCCCCTTCCACTTCAGTGTCCTTTTCTCCAAGGACCATTTCTTCCCTTTGGCTTGATTCTTTTGTTCACACCTCCTGGTTAGTGCCCCGCCTCTTCTTTCTGTGCCTCTCTCCCCTCATCCCTTGGTGCTGCCTGGATTATCCCACCTGGACTTTCTGAGCATTTCTTTCACTGACTTTCATCCAGAGTCTGTGGTTCCTTCCCATTCCCAAGAAACTTCTGCTTACAGAGGTTTGCGCCCTTTCTGCGGGTTGGCGGGGGCACAGCCTGAGTGAGGGGAGCGGAAATCCAACCATTGTTCAGAGAACTCTCTGCCATGGACTGGGGCCATTGAAAAGCTGCCCACCAGTGGGAGTCTCTTGGCTACAAAAGCTTCATTCATTGTAATCCATTTTGCAGACACCCCGGAGGGCTATGAGCACCTCTATGCAGACACCAATCTCCACAGGAGAGAGCATCCCGGCCAGGCCTAACACAGATCAAATTCCTTCTGAGTAGCACTAATTGGGAGTATCCCACGAGCAACTGGGCTTTCTGTGGCCTCTCTGCAGAGCGGACCTCATTCTTCCCTGAAGACCGGAAGGGCAACCGTAGGAAAAGCATGTTTCATCTCCCTGCTGTGCCTAATTCCCAAGCTCCCTTCTTTCTAATCATATTTATTTGAATGTAAGAATATGGTAAATGTCAGAGTGTCATGAGATGAATGTATGAACTAATTTGTTTTTGCAGGGGGAAAAAAATGGGACCTGAAACACCTATTTAAGTCAGGTGTTCTGAAAATGATTAAATAAGAGGAATAAGAGGAGGACCTGAGTGTAAAATACAGCTCAAGAGGCCTGGTGCCACAGAGTCAACCTGCTTATTACACTGAACACTCTGAATAATTTATCACATTTTACCCTGCATTAAGTACCGTTGAGGATTAATCTTCAGTTTATTTGCCAACCATATTAACCCCTACCTGCCTCACTCCGCGGTTTCCCAGCATAGGTCTGTAGAAAATCTCTCTGCTTCTCTTGTGCCAGACAGCAGTAACTAGCCTAACCAACTAGTCCCCTTCCAGGAATTCACTGGGAACACAAAGCCCCCCTGTTGCCTGTTTCTGGGTTATTTTTTTCCCCACGACCATCAAATCCTCCCAGTCCTAGGCTTCCCCCTTCTTATTCCCAAGTCCTTTCCATTTCACTTATTATTTATCCTTTTCTTTCACAGCCAGCTGGGATGATCCAGACCCTTGCCTCTCCTGCTGGGCTTATCGAGACAGCCTCTCATCTGGCCTCCCCACCAGCATCCCCTTCCTCAGATTATCTTACATATGACTAACTTTCCTAAAGTCCAAGATTCACCCCGACCTTCCTTGGTATGGTAGAACCCCGATCGGTCTTCCTTCACCCAGCCCTCAAGGCCTCCTCCGATCTGGTGCTACCATCTCTCCAACCTCAACTCCTACTCCTCTTCCCAGGCGACGTCCCTTTCAACAACCCCACTTCTATACCCTTGAACAGCCGGACTCTCCCACTTCCGTTTGTCTTTGCTGGCCTCTCCAAGGGAAGAGTGCCTTTCCTTTCCCTCATTCATCCCAGCCGACATCCCTGCTGTGGCACTAACTCCTGAGTTTTCCTTTTCTTCAGCTGCCACTCACTCCCACAGGTGCACCCTGGGGCACTCCCAGAGTGGGGACTCTGGGAGAGACTTGGAAACAGCAGAGTGATTGGAAGCAGGGGCCTGGGACTTGTCTCAAAGCTGTGGTAGGAACTCAGCTGATTCTTTACAGATCAATAAAAAGAGCAACTTCTAAAGAAGCTTGTACTCACATTTTCCATAAGGTTCAGAAGATATTGACTGCCCACAGTGAGAACATGATTTTTACTTAGTGCTTCTTGGGAGTGATTTATGAAGGTGCGGGGAACAAAGCATACCTCTCCCAGCCACTCATTGGCACAGCGATGGCCCTCGTGCTATTAAAGGAAATGTGAGAGATGTACTGACATGAGTCTTTTGTATATAAAAGCAAAGTGCATCTACTAAGTATCAGAATTATTTGCAGTTATATGACCCCAAGGTTTTGAACATTTATGCGCCTCATATCTGGGCATTTTATTTGGTATTCTAGACATCTCAGAATAACTAGACGTGTCTGCTTTTTCCCTGAGCAGCAGTCTGCGGAGCTCAAAGGCAAGTTCATGAGGCATGTGCAGCCTTGTCTGCCTCCCACCCCTTTTCCAGAGCTCCTGTCCCAGCCTCACATGAGGGATGAGGCTTTACAGGGCCACCCTCCTGTCCACTTTCTTCATTCCCACTTTAGACCATCCCAAACTTTACCTTACACTTAAGAATCTCAGAATCATTTTTTCCTTGTCCATTTTCAGCTGCATCTCTTGACTTAAATCTCTTTTAGAATGAGGTAGGAAATGAATAAAGAAATGAATTTCCTGTACACTGTCTCGTCTCAGCCCTGAGGTTCAGAAGGGTGAAGTGGATCATCCTTTCCCGGGGACTTCAGAGCACCCCATGTTTGTTCTTGAGCCGGGCTCAAAGTTGAAGTTTACACTCTCCTACTCCAGATGACCTTCGCCAATATTGACCTACATACTTTCTGGAAGAAGAGAGCAGGGACAGGTTTGTGAGCCCAAACAGGATGGACGGCAGCTTTCAAGTAGTTCTTCTCCAGGGTGAGTAGCTCAGGAATGCATCAGAGAGCTGCTTTCTGGTCCTCCACTCTCATGGCTGCCTCATAGACTTCCTGGTCATACCAGCTACTTCCCTTTTGCTTCCTGCCAGACTTGTGCCCAGCTGCGGCCTCAGGCCACAGCCCCAGTGGGCAGGCACCTGGGAAACAGCTGCAGGTGACCCAGATTGTGATCAAGGCCAGCCCAGGCCATCTTGCAAGGGGCAACCCATAGCACCATGATAGAAAGTCCCAGAAGCTCTGTCAGCTGGCCAGGAGGCAGAGGCAGGTGGCTGACCGCCCTGGGGCTGCAGGTCAGGCTTAGAGCTGGCCAGTGCAGGACCATAGGGATCAGACAGGGGAGATGCTGCACTCCAAAGCACTGACTCCCGCTGTGCTCAGACAGGGCCTCCCGGCCCCCACCCTGCAACCATCAGCATCTGGACCATCAGCATCATCCGCAGACTGAGAATTATTCCACATCAAGGAAGCAAATGTGATGGAATCTAGAGATCTTAATGAATTCTTGTCACTGCACGAAAGGATTAAAATCAGGTAGAGGACCGAAAAGAGTAAAAACCTCAAGTGTGACAAGAGAAAGTATAATTAAAATAGCAAATGGCAACTCAGGAGGGTGGAGAGGTCCAGAAGGGGGGACAGAGGAGTGTAAAGACCAAGGGACATTCAGTGAAGCGTCTGACAGAAATGATTCCCGGGGATGTTCTGGGGAGAAAAATCCATCTGGAAACAGAGAAAAGGAAATGAAACAAGAATTTGCTGCATTATTTAAAGCTTTCGGGAGGAGGGGAACATTGAGGAGAGAGGAGGTTGAGGGAGAAGAGAATGGAATTGCTCTACCAAAGGGGATTAAAGGAATCATAAGGGCTTTTTAAAATGACTCAAGCAAGAAACGGGATGCAAATAATTGTAAGCTGTGAAATTAATGGTGGCCAAGATTCTCAGTTCATCCTCTAAATCTGCTTAACAGGAAAAATGGAGGAGAGACATTTGTATGCTTGGGGAGTGACAGAGTCCTTGAAAACGCAGTTGCAGCGAGCGTCGATAAAGCAGGATGTGTGGCAGAGAATGTGTGCCCTGGGATAGGGCAGAGCTGGCTGGGAAATTAGACTCCGTGGCAGGGGCAATCTGCCCGCATTAAAATACCTGTATTCCCTCCTTTTGATGTTTGGCTTCCCGAATATTTGACTCTTTTGTGGAAGGCTCCATATCAGGTCTAGAAATCAGCAAAGTCCAAAAGATTGTCTTACAACAAACCACACCAGCATTAGAAGGACCTGGTTTGCCTGGTTGTTGTCATTACCAGCTTGGTGACCTTGGGCCACTTAATTAACCTTGCTAAATTTCATCCCTTTTATGGGGCCATGGTGAAGACTAACTGGGATGAAGGATGAGCTAGTTCCCACCACTCTGCTGGGCTCCTGGTGAGCCATCAATGAAGGTTCATGGCATCTATATCCTCCACCTCTTGCCCATTGCTTTGGCCCAAAGGGCCCTCTGCATTTAGTCCCACCCTTGGAACGTATTCATTCCTGGGATCTCCATTTTATAGCTCACTAGACAGCACAGAGACCTAAAATCCTGGGGGGTGTAAAAGTCACTCTGGGCACCAATTGAGTCTTAACAGTCTCTCTCCTAAATTTTGACATGCACCGTAGCCTCCCCTTTCCATCCGCCAAGGCACCACATACCGCTCTTCACATGCGAGCCCACCTTGGCACTTTGTCACATCTGGGATTCTTTCCCCTCAGCCTTTTCCTAGTCCCTTCCCAGAGGAAGCCCTACCCCATGAGATGTCCGTACATCCTGGGACCCAGACTCACCCAGAAGGAGCCCCATCAGTGGGTATGAGGCACTAGTTTGGAGCAGTTAGGATGCTGAAGCTTCCCTGCCAAGGGAGGCTGTGAGGGAAGGGAGGGAGGGAGGAATAATAGTTTGGAAACCAAGCTGGATTTCTAAGCAAAGAGCCCTGGACTTGGACCCTGGGGGAGGAGCAGGACTGTTTGGCTTTCTGGAAAAGAAACCTGAAGGATCCCATGATGAATTAGCTCCAGGGCATGAGGATGAGAAGGAGCCTAGATGGACCCACATCCCCTTTTGGCCAGGAAGACAAAGTCTGTCTCTTCGGGACTGCCAGTGTAGATGATTTTCTAGAGCACAGCACAGGGTGCTGTGGATCATTTACACCTGCCTGTTTTTAAATAGCTACACTAGATTTTTGTCTTTCCTTAACAAAGAGTCACAGGGGATCTCTGTCTTGTGCTTGGTAATGGAAGGCTGTGAAAGACAAGGCTCTTCCTGGGTTTGTACTACCCGCAGCCTTGCTCTGGTCCTTCGATGCTTACCCTGAGCTCTGAGCTCTGGTCTGAGCACAATGCCTGATGGTGCTGAACAGCAAATTAAACACCCCTCCTGTGCCCATCACTTCTGGGTTGTGATGACAATGTGCCATAGCTACTAAGACCAGGACTCCCCCATTTGCATTTGTCCCATGTCAAGCTCACCAGGCATCACAGTGAAGCTTCCAGATAATTCTGCTCCCTGGAGGATGGGAGAGGGCCGTGCAACTCTTTATTGCCATAGGTGGTTGACGCCTATCCGCAACCCCTTGTCTAATACACCCCCCACCTGAGGGTAATCTGGTTCTGCTAGGAAGAGTTTAGGAACTGTTGTGATCAAGTAGCAGCCAATTACTACACTGACTTGGAGTGAATTCTGTAGCTTCTTTGAGCCTCAGTACCCTCTCCTGTTAGATGGAGATAATTATGCACAACTGTTAGGAGATAAACCAGGAAATGTAAGCACAATTTTGCGGTAGACTGCAAACTCCTAGACAAATGGATGTTAATTATCAATTTCTTATGCATCCTTCAGGAAGTGCATCAACCTACACCTCTTGAGACAGTCTCCTTGTATTACCCAGACTGCTCTCTAACCGGGTGATCTGCCCTCTTTAGCCTCCCAAGTAGCTGGGACTACAGGCAAGTGAGCACCACACCCCTGACTCATGGAATCATTTTTATGCTACTTACCTAGAAGCTAGAATGACACCCTCTCCCCTCGTCTTGTTTGAAGCTGACCTCTACAATAGACTTAATCAACCTGTTTTCTAATTGTTAGAAATTGATTTGCGTATCAGTCTCTAACAGTTCTTTCCTGACTTCTTCTCCTACAGTCTACTACTGATGTCTTCTTGGGGGTAGAGAATGTTTTATCCATTCAACATAAGTCAGTTGTTTCTTTTTTGGTCCACAGTTGAGGGGCGGGGGGCTCATATTTGATAAAGTAACGGACTGAGGTAATGCAGACCTGGGACTGGAGCTGTCAGGCACGGCCACCAGGGGGCAACCAAGTCCTTCCTAAAACCATGGCATTGCGGGGCTCCCCTCAGAGAGAGGCCAGAGAGGGCCCTGTGGGAATTGCTCTCTGGTGGGTGAAGGCCAGGGGTTGAAGCCTGGGCTGGAAAGCTTCTCTTTGTGTCTGGTACCAGCTCAGTGCAAAGACGACCACTTCCCACAGTGTCCTGAGTCCCTACGTCTGCCTGGAGCCTGAGCGTCTAGGATAACCACGGCAGAGACCCAGCTTGGGGCCTGGGGGATCTGGGGCCAGAGGACCTGCAGAATACAGGTGTACATGTGAGTCCATGAATGGGTGGGTTCTCTGGAGCTCTTGGACCCCTTCACGGAAGTCTGGCCATTCATCCACCCTCACAAGCAGCATTGCTGGAAAGTATCAGATAACATGGGGCCTGGGATGCGGGACTGGTCCCCCCACTGATCTGCCGTGTGGCCTGGGCCAGTCGCCCCCCTCTCTGGGCTTCTTTCTTATCTATGGAATGAGGGCATTGGGCTGGATGGCTAAGGGCTGTCTGGCTCTAACATTGATTATTTGTGTCTCTGGACTGGGGGCTAATTCAAGTTCAAGGGTTTGGGGTAATCTTGGGGCATCACAGCCTGGAAAGGAATGGAACCCAAATCCTTAGGAGGGGTGTCTGCTACCTCTGACTCTTTGTCTAGGCAAAACCCAGCCTCGCTTGGGAGGCAGGAGCCTGTCACTCTCTGCGCTGGGCTCTGAGAAGGCTTTCGTAGCTGGGAGGTGCAGTCACTTCCTGTTCTGTGCGTGGATGTTTCCCAGGTGGGATCACCTCAATGTGTCCCTCCTTGCCCTATGCGTCCCCAGTCCTCATGCTCAAGCTCCCAAGGGCCTCTTCTGGCCATCCATGTTGCCATCAGCTGGGAGGGTAAGAACCCGGCGACAAACCCACTGGCCTGGGACACTGGCGGCAAGCAGAGCCTGGTCATCTGGGGCCTTTGGAACCCTTCCTTTCACCTCCAGGAAAGACAGCCCAGGCAGATGAGACTCTACCCAAACTCAAGCTGCTGTTGCAATAAGGGGGGAGATGTTTCTTTATAATTTTCCCCTTGAAATAAACCCAGAGTTAAGAACAACAGAAACACGCAAAATGTGTTTTTAGTAGAACCCAGATGGAGGGCTGGAAGCCCAGCGGGCTGTCTCCACAGAGGCTTCTGGTCTCTGGGATTCTAGCCTCCTCTCCCCACCCGCTCAGGCACATCCCCTCCCAACCTTCAGGCCTGGGCCCTCTGGCCTGGGGCGGCTCCTTCAGGTCATCTCCTTGGTGAGCTGTCCAGGTGGGCAGCGTGAGCTCCTCTCCATGCCTAGACATAGGTCTGTCTGGTAGCCAGTGAGATCTGTGGTTTCAGAGACTTGGGGGAGGGGAGAGGGGACCAGGACCAACTGAATCCAAACACCTGGCTCTGCCGAACTACAACAAAGAGAGAGTGAATTAAGGCATCTGAAAAAAATACTCTAAGGAATTCCACTCACCCACATGGCCCACTGCTTCTCATTAAATAGCTACAGTTCTCCATATTAACATATGCAAATCCAGCCCTGTGCCGTGAAGATGTAGGACACAAAGGCCCTTTCCCCCTCCTCCCAATTTGGTCAAAGGAGTTCCCTGTAGGGTAAAGAACTCTCACCGGTTCCTTCTTAAATTTACTGGAACAAAAAAGCTCTTGAGGTTTGCAGCCAGGGGATCCCTTTCCCAGAGGGAAAGCAGGTAAGAGGAGTTGCAAAGGAAAACTAGGGAAACTGATCCAGTAGAAGCTGCTTCTTTTGTTAAGTGGTATGATAAATTTCCAACAAATATTCCTGGATGTCCACCATATACAGTGCCAGGGAATGACCAGGGGCCCTGGGCACACGGAGGCAAAGCCAAGACACGGGGACTAGCCTCAGATTGCTCCTGGTCTAGTGGAGAAAGGGAGAGGAAAAGGAGGAGGAACTCACAGACTATAACTAAACAGTTGGTAGCGGAAGCTGAGTTTGGTCATGGATATGTTGCCTCTGGGACATCCAGATGAAGGTTGGCTGTAGGGATCTGACATGCAAGAGTGAAGTTGGGGAGTTACCAGGGTGGATGCCGCAGAGAAGTCACCTAGAGAGAAGAGCAGAGGGTCGAGAGCCGTACTGTGGAGAGGAAGAGTCCCCTGAAATGAATGAAGGGAGAAAGGGAAGCTATAGAGAGACAGATGAGCCAAAGTTTCCATGGTGTAGTGGGGAAGGAAGCCAACAGAAGAGGTTAGGGAAGAGGGAGCCTGGGCAGAGATGTAGGTGCCATAGAAGAGACGGCTGCGTACAAATATGCCCACCTCACCAGGACACAGCACAAAGCCTGGGGCACAGTGAGCCTTCAGCCAGGCTTTTTTCTTCCCTCCCCCACGCCTCTTCCAGAAGAGTCACAGTCTATCTTGGGTAAGAAAATAGCTAGAAAATGGTGTGCTTCTTCCAGTCATTCAGTAGATATTTATTGAACCCCTACTATGTGCCAGGCTCAATGCCAGGTGCGGAGCGTACAGTATAGAACAAGAGATATGGCCCTGCCTTCCTCTGTGGGAGGGACTTCTATCTGGCCTTTCTGAATGGATGACAATGGCCATAGGATGCTCCTGGCATGGCTTCCACTGGCATAAAGCACAAGCAAGGGCTGGAAAGTGTGTGACCCTCATCTGTGTCCTCCGGAGGCAAGCCTGGTTCCAGGCTCTGCCTGGTATCTCCGAAGGGCGCATTCCTACTAAGAACATAGGGACTGTCACCAACGCGGCAACCCTTTGTGGAGGAAGGAGGGTTTGCGTTTTCAAAGGCAACTATTAAAGAACAAAAAGCTTTTCCTGTCAGAAGGACTCTGGAATAATAGCGGAATGCCAAACAGCTTAAGAGAGGTGAGATTTTTTTTAGAAGGACAGAAGTGTCATTTGGGCTCCCCAAATCACTCAGAGCCCGTTTTTCTATTTTACTTCCTCTTGTATTGAGGTCATTCCTGCCTACAATGCTGCCTCCTGGCTGCCTTCTCTCTCTTATTTTCCTCTCTTTCCCCTTTTTCCTTTTGGTGTTTACCCTCCGCGAGGAGTCAGAGCTGAGCAGCAGCAGGGGGAGGTGGCCTGAGGACAGAGCCAGTGTCCCCTGGTCCCCAGCTCCTAGCTTCTTGCCTAGCACATAGTGGGCCTTGGTCTGAACTTGTTGCTGGAAGGAGGGGAGAAAGGGAGAAAGGGAAGAAGGGAAAGAGGGCAGGAAAGAAGAAGGGAAGGTGGGAAGGAAGGATGGAAAGGAAAGGAAGAAGAAAGGCAGGGAGAGAGGGAGGGAGAAAGGAAGGGGGAGGAGACAGGCTAGAGTTCCTTCTTCCCTCTCCCTTGAAGGCCAAGGAGGGAGGGCCTCGCCCCACTGTGATCCGGAAGGGAGGCCCCAGAGGGCACCAGCCCAGGGGCCCTGGCAAGGCCCAGCAGCGGGTGGGAGGGCCGCAGGCCCTGTCTGAGCCTCACCTCCCACTTTCAGCTGTGACACTTGGACGGAGTGAAGCCATGCACTGTCCCCTGGGACCCTCACACACGAGCCCTGTTCCATATGCATGGAGGAGCGGGGCCAAGAGTGGAAGGAAGTGCCCAGACAGAGGGAGACAGAGTATTAAAATTCCACCGGCAATTCCACGGGAAGGGGTTTACGGTTCCTAACTGACCATAAACCCTCTCTCCTGACAGGTCTTGGAATACATCACTCCGGCTGCTCCCAGAGCAGCTGACACATCGCAGGAACGCTTCGCTTCTCCGGGAGTCAGGCTCTGCTGATGCCAGTGGGGCCCGGAGGCGAGCAGGGAGCAGCTGAAATGGCCCCTGTCCCTTGGACCTCGGAGGTCACAGAGGCAGACGCCGGGCTTGATGGCCGTCCCTAGAAAGGGCTGTCAAGTGCACCCTTGAGTCACCAGCCCCAGCCAGGAAGGTGGTTTGGTAACTGGCTGCCTCTGGGTGGAATTCTATTAACCCAGAGAGGGAAATTCATTTTCTCTCCACTGAAAGCTCTGAGTGGCATGTTGCGTATGTCTTTTATTAATAAAATCAAGAAAATGGAGTCGTTATTACTGAATAATTGTAGTTCATTTGCTGGGCCAACTCTTTCAAAGCCTGGGTGCTGGGGGTGGGGCAGGGAAAGGTGATAAAAGGGGATCTTGATATGAACCGCTTGGGAACCGCCTGTGTAAGAGGCAACCTGCAAGGGACTCTCAAAAAGTGGGGTCCCTACAGGAGTCAGAGCAAGCATGAGCAGGGACCTCTCCCAGCCACCAGACTGCACCACAGCCCTGGCGCCAACTCCAGGATCAGGGCCCTACCCGCCTGCATGTTCTCTCTCTCTCTCTCTCTTTCTCTCTCTCTCTCTCTCTCTCGGAAATCAGAGCTCATATTCCTACCCTACTTAGTTCACAGGGTTGTACTAAGAATCAAGTGACAGCCACCGTGGATTCTTTCCTTCCTTCATACATTCAACAATCACTCGGCAATCAATGCTGAATATTGTGCTAGTTGATGAGAGGCAAAGGGAATAAAATTCAACCTTGCCTTCAAGGAGCCCACAGTCTAGTGGAGGGTGGGGGGGGGACACAGAGCATTAGATGAGAATAACAGCACAGTGCAGAGCAGGGGACACTGGATGCCCCTTGTGCTTCTGAAAGCCAGAGGAAGGCTTACCCTCAACTCCCTGGTATTGGAGGTAGGAGAGGGTTTTAGGATGTGGGTGTCTGAGCCAATTTGTGAAAGGTGAGCTGAAAATTCGAGATATTCCACATTATTTTAAAAACATGGCTATGATATGGTGTGCATGACCTTGATGGTAGACCTTCATGCTCCAGTCTGAATTAAATCATTGCTGTGTGCACTTTATGACCAGGACTGCCCAGCAAGCCTCTAAAAGGAGGGAACTAGAGTCAAGGGGACTATGGCCGAGCTGCTTCACCCCAAGTGGAGGGCAGCATCCCAAGTGCCTCCCTAAACCATTTATGCTACCCCAGTCCACTGCGGATAAAGGATGCTCCTCAGACCACTACCCGGATGTGTGCTGGAGGCCCCGGGTGGGCTGTCAGAATGAGTTATTTCGGGTTTGTCGGAGAAGAACTCAAGATGAAAGTTGACAGTCCAGAGGTGGCCGGAATGAAGGTGGTGGCCCCCACTGGGACACAGGAGGTGGCCACACCAAGAGTTTGCAAAGCTTCAGCCCTTGAAGGCAAGAACAGCTTGAAGGTAAAGCAAGACACCTGTGCTTTAGGAGCATGCCCATCTTTCTGCTGTTGACTTTCCCTGTAATTCTTTTCTTTCGGCCTCTTTTAATATCAGGTAAGATTGCTTTTTAAAGACACTAACTTGCCTCAGCTCTAGAGAACCTGGGCTAACACTTTATGGCTGAGATCTCATGCTTCTAGGAGCCAGCGAAACAGTGACAAAAATTACAGGGGCTTTCTCCCCTTGTGCTCCGAAACATGGTACTTGGGAGGCCCAAGGCCACCCAGTGGACTTTGTCCTTCTGGGACTCCTTTGGTTCAAAACTTTGGAGCATTGTGGTATTTCTGTGTTATCTTTGACCAAAAAGGGACATTTCACTTATAATGCTTATAAGAAATTTAAACCAAGATTGACCACAGGGACTCTTCCTCCTCCAACATGAGGGAGAAATCCTGGCATAATGGGCTGAGACTCATGGCTGGGACCTTCATAATTTGTGGTTCCATGGACGCTGGGTTCTATACGCTGGTCTGACTGCCAGCATGCCAGGGGCACCCATGCCAGCCAGAGCCTCACACAAGATGTGTCTGTTTCCTGGAGGAATTAGAAAGAAATGTTTATCCCTCACCTCCAAGCCCCTAATGAATTCTGATTCAGGCCACACAAGCCTAAGAATCGATAGTTTTAATCATTTCAAAAACTAGCCCCGCTCTGGGTAAAATTACAATGCGCTAGAAGCTCAATGGAGCTTAAAGGCCACAACCTCATTATCATTTCATTAGGCTCACATTTCAGCAAGATGGAAAGAAATGTTCTCACACACCCCTGCCCCCGTCCCTCTCCTGTCCTCCCCTCCCGGGCCCAGTGGAATAACTCTGGAGGACAGCGATGGTTTACAACAGCTGTCAGCCACCAGAGCCACCGGCCCAGTCCCAGCATGCACGCTGTCGAGGAGGAAGCTCGACGCAGTCGCTGGAGACCTCGGCGCAAATCAGTGCAAATGCCTCCCACACCAAGTTTGCGAGCCTGGGAAGTTGAGTAAAAACAACCCCGCTGTCAGCTTGGCTTCTCACAGCCGGAAGGGTCAAGTCATCGACACAGCGTAGTAAACTGGGGCCAGCAGAACCTCTTGCTGCCCGGGGCCCCGACGCCCTCTGGGAAACAAAGGGTTTGAAAATTCTTAAACTTTTCCAGTTTGTTTATTTTCCAATGTTTAATGATATTGTCCATGTGAGGAGCAGAGCCCCAGCTCCTGCTAACAATTAAAGAGGTTTTCTAATTTAGGAGAGAATGTGATTTTAAAAGAAGAGAGAGAACTTGCGCGGGAAGCAAAGCAAATAATTCACAGTGAGAACATACACGCAGGAGAGGCGCGCCTTGAGGAGCCCTGATTGTGTGGCGCATGTACGGAGGGAAGACTGAGCCAACGAGGGGAGAGTTTAGAGAAAGCTGGCAAATGTCAGCCAGACCTTACCACACGGCCACTGCCACCGGCCAGTTTCATGATTGTGACTTATATCTGTGACCCAGCGTCCCCAGACCTCACCATCCCGCGAAGTCCAGATGGGCTCTCATCGATGAATGAGCAGACCTCGCTGTGCTGGCTCCCATCTGCCGTAAGCTTGCTCTGTGATTGGGGGCCCCCTGGGCTCGTGAGCAGGACTGCCACTAAGAGTGGACGCCACGTCCTGCCAAATTTCCCTGTCCCACCCTGTTCCGCTCTTTGACTGCGCTGCCTGTGTCACGCCAGGGTAGGCCTTGGCCCTCCGCATCCTCTCGTAAGCTCCCCCGCCCGGCAGCACCTGAGGCTAGTGAACTGCACAGCCGACCTGGCGCTGGCCGTCCTCTGCAGCCTCAAGATGTTCTGATGTGTTCTCTCCCACTGTCACACCTGGTCACCCGGACACCCAACAGGACCGACCTCCCTGAGTCTCACAGGGTGGCAGGGGAGGGGGATGTGGCGAGCCTATATTTCCTTCCTCTGCTGCTAACACATGCCTGTGCCCCAGACTTCCCCAAATCCAGCTCACACATCTGAATCCCCGGACTAAAGGTGAGATCCTACCTCCGCCGTGTCCTCAGACCGTGATTCTCAACCTTGAGTGAATAGTAGAAGCTTGTCAGTCAGCATGAGCTTTTCAAAGTCCTGTGGACACACCCCAAACCAAGGCTATACCCCAAACCTTGGGGCAAATCAGTGCAAATGTCTCCCAAATCACATTTCCTAGGCTACATCCCAAACCCAGCAGTAAAAATTTCTGGGCATTGGTAGTATTTAAGCCTCCCTAGGCAATTAACATCCACAGCTAAGGTTGAGCACTACTGCCTTAAAGGAATGAAAGGGGGATAAAAAGGAAGGGGAGAAGCAATGACAGGGTGGTGGGAAGAAAGGCAAGGTCAAACTCGGGAGCCCTTTCCCAGGATGGAAGGGGACTGACGCCAGCCAGACCCGGTGCCACACCCCGGGATGCACACCGAGAAGACCTAATGATTCTCTGCCAAACCTGCCAGTGACTCGTGCTGCTGTTGTCAGGACCTTTCAGCTGAGTCAACATGTTGGGAGAGTCAAAGGAGACAAGTGCAGGAGGATTCGCTGCTGGTGACTTTCCAGTTCAGACCTGGTGGCATCAGAGATACCTAAAGGGTGGAGCCTCGTCAGTGGTGGAGAGAGGCAGAATCCTGTAATTGTCAGGACTTAGGGATCAGCATCTGATCTGCGCAAATTTCCAGGGGGATCAGGACAGCTGGCCACCTGCTCCAGGAACAGATGTGACCGAGAACTGGCTTATATTGGCCAGGTGTACAAAGAGTCCATTCTTTCATCCCTTCATTCACTCATTCATTCATCTATCCGTCCATTCACTCACTTATGTCTGAGCATGTCAGAGCTACACGTGAAGGATCTCAGACATTACATGCAGCCCGGTGGTTTCTGGGCTTTGTTTTTAGCTCAGGAATGTGGGCTCTAAGTAAAACCGTATGGAGGTATAAACAAATACAAGGCGAGCTGTTCTGGCTGAAGTAGGATAGGAGGCCCGGCCCTGGCCCACTCTCAGCCCCTCCCCTGGGGGGCTTCACCAGATTCTCCTGTTTCAAGGAGAAACAGGATTTGGAAACCTCTCATTTTATAAATGAGTTCACAGCAGTGATTGGTTCTTACCCAGAGTCACACAGATTTCATGTAGCAAATACAAGAGGCATAGGAGAACTCAGAGCAGAATGACACGCAGGCCCCACAGCAGGAGAAGCCCCCAGTGTAGATGACACCTCAGCCTCAGATGCTGAACCAAATCCCCCCTCTCAGTTTAATCAGAAAGCCCTGGCTGGGATGCTGCCTCAGCACATGGCGAACTGCGCCTTGCCCCAGGGTCCCGGATCGAAGGTCCATCTGGGGTCTACCAGGTGCCCTTCTGCCAGCATCTACTCTGGTACTCCAGGTGTTTATCAGACTTAAATATTTTGAATATCACACTCAGATCTCACCACCAAAGTTTCCAAGATGTGATTAAGAACCAGACAGCAGCAGAAATATCAACAATAAGAGGATCCATACCCACCTTCTCGCTGCTATGATTTGACAGTAGATCTTTCTGAGATCTTCCAGAAAAGAAGATCATTCTGTTCAGGGATCTTTCTGGGTGTGGTCTTCCATTCATTCCCAACAATGCACCTTGGCACAAAGCGGCCAGGCTCACTCTGAGGTGGATAAAAGCCACGCGGTACCTTGGGACAAAGCCTGTGGGCGCTGGAGCCAGGCAGGCCAAGTTTAACCTCCAGCTTTTTCCCTGGCCAGCTGTGCTGTGGTGGGAGGTAGGCACTTCTTTGACCCACAGTCCCTGCGTGGATGCTATCGCTTCCCAGGAACTGAAGGCATCCATCGTGCCTGTCTTAGCTAGGTTTTCTAGAGCCAATAGTTCTAAGGGAGCAGATTACAGCCATCTTCGACAACAGCAAGGCCCCGAGCTCCTTCCTCGATGAGAACGGCCGAGTTCCTTGCGGGAGAACCCATCGCAGCAGAGCTGCTCCTGGGAAACAGCCCACCAACTAGCTCCAGCTCCCACTCTGCTTTATGTTGCATCAGCAACAACCCTCAGGTGGATCCTCTACGCCCAGCATCACACCAACTCAGTCCAGCTGGGCAGGCGTTCTGGCTCAAGTTGACCACATTAAGTCCACCATAGTGCCCAAGTTAAGCCCATTCCCAGGAGTACAAAGATCCATTGCCCTTAAGGGGGAACATCTTCAAAGGGTTGCCCACGCTTCCCTGCACCCCATGGAAGCAGCCGAGGCCTTGGGGGCAATCTTCCTATGCTTCATCATCTCCCACCTAATCCCATTCCATGACCTTCTGATAAAGTTTGCTCTGTGAACACAACCCAACTCACCTGCCCTGTGAGGCTTGGCACTACTTGTCCACAAAATGGGGACAACAATTTCTGCCTTTTAGAGCTATCGAGAGGGTTGAGCACACTGCACACAGAAAATTTCCTCTTTCCCACAGTGCCTGGGATACAGTAAATGAGCTGTACAGATTTATTCACTTTCCCCTTCTCTCCATACTTTCTTCCTCCGAGTGTGTTTGTGGATTTTGTTGTGAGTGTCCTCTGCCTTCCAAGAAAGAAATCTGGCTGTCTGTTCATTGCAGAAGTGATTGACACACTCTGGACCCAGTAGGCAGCCTGTCACTTGCTGGTGTACAGGCACTCCACCCCTCACACTAACACACAGACACAGAGGCGCACGAACAGTGTTGAAGAGTCCCGAAATCTTTAGCTCTATAAACACCCAAAGCTTTACGCCGTCACCACAATACACAGAGAACTGTTTGTGTAGAGATCCGTGTAACAAGAGCTATGAGGCATCCTGGGAGAGAGAGACGGTTTCCTGGTGGTGAAATCAGGAGGGCTTCGTGAAGGAGCTCACATCGGTCGTAGGCTTTGAAGGATGGGTAGAAATCTAGAGAGCGTGGGAGTGGCTTTCCAGGCCAAGGGAACGCTATGGCAGGAAACTCGGAGTTGGGAAAACACAAGGCATGTCTGGGCCGGTCTGCAGTCTGACCCACAGCAGTTTCACGGCCGAGGGTGAAGGGTGGAGCCAAGGGTGGGAAGATAGTTTGGGACCTGAGTGGGTGGAGTTCTGAGTGCCAAGCTGAGGCCAGTGGGATCCCACAGGGGAGGAGAGCTGTTTGCTGATTGGTCGTGGGGAGAATTGAAGGGGAAAGAGACTGGGGTCAGGAAAGAGGCAGGGAGGCTGTGGGAACAACGGACAGAGACGCCCACCCCTCCCCCAGCCCCTCTGGGGGGTTAGTGGGGCTGGAGGGCAGGAGTCCCAGCTAGGGGTGCCGGCCTCCTCAGATCACTGTTATTAACCCCTTCGGGGCCACTGTGCAAGTACACAGCTCTTGAATCGAGACCAGGTGACAAGTGAGCTCACTCCCCAGCAATTGTTTGGGGAAGTGAAAGAGGAAACCAACCTCAAAATAAGATTCCTGACTCACTGTGTCTAAGTGACTGTGCACAGGAAAACTCTCTGAGCCTGCTGCCAGCCACCTCCTCTGTCCACACCTTACCTTGAAGGAATGCAGACACCAAGAGGGAGTCTCACACACAGAACAGGACAGATACACACCTACTTCCTTATTCGATTGCTATAGGGCCTTGGGCAAATCACTTACATACTACTGGGCCTCAGTCTTCTCATCTATAAAATGGCAATCATAACTATCACCATCCCAATTGTGGAGCTTTTATGAGATCAAACAGCCTAATAAACCTGAACATACTTGAAGCTCTTCGGAAGCAGGTGCTCCAGAAAGGCAAGGTGTGATTGGTGATGTTGTTGTGTAATTGGTCCTCACCATTACTGCCCCCTGCAGACTCGCATGTGTCATTTCAAATGCAGTTCATGGTGTTCCTCTTTCATAAACGATTCCTGAACTCGTCCTCTTGTTCAGATGCGAGCCCCACACCACAAGCTTCTGCTGATACGGCCTACCTGAGTCAGATCCTACAAAAGCCAGGAGGGCCTGGTGGAGAGCACCTGAGAGGGAGCAAAGGGAGATGACTCACCAGGGCTCCGTGGGGAAGGTGCTGGGGTTTCAGGCAGCAAAGGGCACAGTGACTCAGGGAGGGACTTTCTGGGCGCAGAGGAACCGTGATCGTTCACCCCTCTGATAGCTGCAAACTCTTCACTGCGTCCACCCAAATCCTGTCCTTGCCGCATCCCGGATACCTTCAGGTCCTGCTGCCTAGAAGTCTAACAGTGTAGCCGACAGGACTCAACAACCATGTGATTTGCCAAAGTCACGGAGCTTCTCTCACTTCCTCGTCTCTACAAGGGGACTGGTAATCTCCGAGCTGCCTGCCTTAGAGGGCCGATGTGAGGAGGGCCCATGACGTTAGGTTTACATGTAGATGTCCCCAAGAGCCTCATGCGCTCACAGGTGGGGCTTTGGGAAGCGACTGGGTTATGGGGGCTGGGAGCTGACTTGCCCTTAGGAGGCAGGGTCTGGTCAGAAAAGGTGGGTCACTGGGGGCGTGGCCTGGGAGGGTGCATCTCCCCCCAGCTGCTCTCTTCTGCTCTGCTTCCCCACAGCTGTGAAGTGAGCAGCTTCTCCTCCTCCAGGCCCCTCTGCCACAAGGTCCTTCCTTGGAGTCAGCTGATCATGGACTGTAACCATGAGCCAAAATAAAGTTTTCTTCCCTTAATTTTCAAGTGCTGAGTATTGAGTCTCAGAGACGAGACAGCGAGTAAGACCCGTGGGCTAAGGTCACGAGGCTTCTCGGCCACTACAAAGTGGGAGCGGTGGCAGTGGAGGCTGGAGCCTGCTCTGTTGTTGCCATGAGAGAAGATGTGGGCGATCTCAGGAAGCCAGAACCAAAGCTCTGAAGCTAAGCAAGCGTCTCTTGAACTCAGCTTTGACGTAGCTCCTAGTGTTCTGATACAAAATTCTTCCTCTCTTCCAAACACAAACCAGAAGACCAGGACCGTGCGTGGGAGTCTTCATCTTCCATCAGCCAACAGCTTGGCTGCTGCACTCTTTCCAGGGGTCTCTGGACTTTCACAGGAGACTAGCCTGTGACAGCGACATCCAGCCACCAAGACTACCCCGGGTGCGTGGCTGGGAGAAGGTGGTCACCCACGAATAAGGGCAAAGTGAGGACCAAGCTACCAAGACTGCCAAGTTCCTTTCTCTGGGAGGCCTGCCCTGAAGAGACAAAGAGAGGAGGCCACAGAGTGGGACCACCCAGTAGGGCCCACCCATTCCCCAGGGCAGCAGGCATCCAGCAGGAGCAAACGCCAGGCCAGGGGGAGGGCCCTGCTTGCTGGCTCTGGCTCAGATCCCCTGCTCACAGCCGGGGGTAAAAGGAAACAGAGCTATGCAGAGAAGCAGCCTAGGAACACCCGCCACGGTCTTAGCCCTGTGACACTTCTCTTGGAGGAAGCAAAGACAGTATTTCTCCATACGCACCAAGGCGTAGACCATCAAAGCTTGCTTCCTGGTTCTGTCCCTCCACTTTTAACCTTCAGTCTTCCTCACCTTCCTTGGCTTTGGGTTTGGTTCTCCAACCCCAGATGACTTTCTAACTCATCAGCTTGAGGTTTAAGTCTTTCCTTTCACTTGGCCCCTCCTGTCCCTCCAGCCAGACACTCTTCATAAGCCCAAGCTCTAGCCTGGTGGGCAGACTCCTGTCGACCTCTGTGCTGGAGGCCACTGATGAGTGCAGTGCCCCCTGACCCAATCACCTTCCAAAAGCCCAACCTCTAAATGCTTGAGCTTTGGGGGGAACACTCCAGATCTAAATCATAATAGAGACCCCGTCTCAAAATTAGAAATTAAAAAAGGGCTGGGATGTAGCCCAGTGCGAAGACCCTGGGTTCAATCCCCAGTACCACACACACACACAAAATAATAGTAATAATAGTAATTTAAATGTATTAACAAAGTGCACAGCACTGTGCTTGCCACTCAACGAGTACTGTTTCTGCACCGGCCCCTTTTGAGAGTCCTTCCCCTGCCGAGCTGAGGCTGTGGGGCCGTGTTGGAGACGTCGCGGCTGCGCTCTGCTCTGCTGTGGTCCCTTTCAGCTCCATCGACCCTTGACCTGTTCATTTTCCTCTGGCATCTTGGGCACGCAGCCACGAATGGAAGCTCATGGAACCACAGAGCTAGCACCTGTCCTTCTCAGAATCCCTCAGTCCTCCCCTCCTGCCTGGGCTCGAGATCCTTCTTCCCAAAGATGAGTCTTTTGTTTTTCAAAATTCCCATTCTTCATGAAGCATGGCAGAGCGGGAGACAGGCTCTAGGGTCAGAAAGACCTGGGTTTGAATTCCAGCCTAAACCATACCAGCTGGGTGATCTCGGGCGAGTTACTCAACCTCTCTTAGCCTCAGTTTCCTCAGTGAATGCGAAATGACCTGAGTACCCCTTCCTCACAGGGTAAAGATGGGGAGAACATGGACTAATAAACCGAAGATGCCTGGGGCAGCACCGACGCAGAGGAGGTGCTCAGCAACTATTTCTCTTCCTGCTCTCGAACTTGCTCCTGTAGCTCAGTCTCTTTCTGTAGCTGAGCTCTCAACATCTGCCATGGCCACAGTGAGCTTTCTCCAGGTGTCTTCTTGGATATTTATCTTGTGTTGGTTCTTCTTTCATTCGTTCAACATTTGTTGGACATTTATCTTTGTCTGAGGCTGTTCAAGGCCTGGGAATGACTAAGACTGAATCCAGAGAAGATTGAATACATGTGCAGTTAATCTTCAGGTCCTGTGGTGTCACTGTGGGAGCATGTATACGAGGGACTTTAGATCACAGCATGTGTACTGACTAATGCTGCTTTCAGCAGTCCACGGCCCACGCAGCATGCCAGGCGCTGTTCTGGGCACTGGGGTCCACGATGAAGATAGTGCCTTCATCCACAAGGAGGGCAAGGGCTGTGGGGAGGACAGACAGGACACAAAGATTACACTGTGTGGACGGTGCCCCTGTTCACTGGTGCTGTCCTACAAGAGGGAGACAGAAAAGGCTGAAGAGTAAAGAAGACTCCTCGGAGGAAGCGACATCTAAGACTTGAAGGATGGGTAGGAATTGGCGGTGGTGGGGGGGGCGACCAAAGGAGGGATTCAACTGCGTAAAGCCTGTGAGCGGGGAGACCAGTTACAGGGCTCAAGGACTTCAAACAGCTCTGCCTTGGGTGGATGCTTAGGCAGGAAACTCCACCTCCAGCAACTCTCCCTCCCTTTCTCCCTCCAACACCCTCCTGTGGTCTGAGAGCCCGTGTCACCATCTCCCAGAGGATTCATGTCTCCCCTGTGATGGTAAAGCCTGAGCCAGCCCTGAAGCCACGCAACCCAGGCTCCTCCTGAGGGAGAGGGACACTGCAGAAGGAAGAAAGAAGGGCGACCCTGGGTAGGTGTTTAGGTGGGGCAGGAAAGAGGCGAAATCCCTCCACCCCATCCGCACACAAGGACGCTGACCGATGTCCAGGATCAGCCTCAGGTGTACGTTCCTTCATACTAGTTGTGACAGCTGGTAGATATCAGGAATGATCCTGCTAACTAGGCCAGAGCCTCCCCACCCTCCGCTCCTCTGCTCACCTGCTTTGTGCTACGTTCCCGCAGGCCCCCGCTCCTGCCAAATCTGTTCCAGCTAATTTGGTCAAGGTGAAGATCCCCTCGCCTTCCTGGAGTTTTACTGTACAGCTAGCAAACCACAAGAGACTCTCAGTACACTCCACATTTGCTGAGACACATGCATGTGCAGCTTCCGCACTCAGGTACACACACGTGTACACTCACGCACCTGCCTCTCCTACACTCTAGCTCACAGTACCCACACACATGCACTCACACCCCTTCCCCACGTATCTGCTCAAACACACACGCACACTCATACATACTTATGCACCAGAAGGGCCCAGCTTGCTTCTGCTCCCCCTTCCTTTTGGGGAGAAGTCATCCTTTGGAAGGTTCTGGGCCTCCAGCCCAGGGACATCCAGCCCCACACCGGAGAGTCCCGGTACTTCTCGCTGAGGGGTACCAAAGGGTTAAGAGAGAGCATTTCCAGGGAGTTCGCCTCTTAATCAACACAGTTAATTCTTTTCCTTTTACAAACATAAATTCTTGGCAGTCAGTAACCAAGAAAGAAAGGGGTAAGAAAAAAACCTTAACCCAACATTAGTCAAATCTTTGCCTCTTCCTATTTTTTTTTTTCAAGTTAAGACCCAGGGGAATTCAAAGCAATGAGAGAAATCCCAGCCCAGATGGAATGTTTTTGCTAATATACGTCTGCAAGTTATTTAAATGTATGTTTAAGTGTGTGTGTGTGTGTGTGTGTGTGTGTGTGTGTGTGTGTGAGAGAGAGAGAGAGAGAGAGAGAGAGAGAGAAGGAGAGGGAGGGAGGGAAGGAGAGAATATGAGAGCAAGCAAGCATGGCTGAGCAAGTGTGTGTATGTGTGTGCTTACACATGCACATGGATCTATGTGTGACCAGTACACACAGCAGAGCAATCACCATCCTCTCTGCTGAGCTCCAGCTGTCCTCCAGCCCCAGGTCTCCTGTCTAGACATGGAGCAGAACAAGGCCATTACCCAGGACTGTCCCTGTCCTTCAATTTAGGACTCCTGGGACATTAGCCTCTATCCCTGTCCCTCAGCCCCAGGTGGCCGCAGAGACACATTCTGCTTACCACACCCATTTCTTGCCCTCCTTCCTGCTTAGTCAGAAGGTCTGGGGCTGCAGCTGCAGGCCTGGGGAAGAGGCATAGCGGAGAGGGCTAAGCCCCATCCACAGAGCCACTCCTCAACCCCCAAGAATGGTTCTGCCTGGAATCGAGTTGGGGTTCAGGCCCTATTCCTGGCCCCCTGCTATCTCCTCTTGGACATCTCCCAAGAGCTTCGGACCCTGAGGTTTTCTTTCTCACCCCCACAGAACCCTCGAAAATGACAGGCCTGACCCTTACCCATGGAGTTCAACTCAGCAAGACTCCCCCTCCTCCCAGGGCACCCTGGCTGGGGCTGGGGTGTGGAAGCCTGCAGACAGCCCCTCAGCTCCCTATCTGCCCCCAGCTCCCTCCCATTGGCTCCCTCCTGAGCTGACTTTAATTCTTTTAATCTTTCCTCTGAAATCGCTCCTCTGGCCCTGTAATCAGCTGTGTGGGTTCCAACTTCCTGATTTCCAGGGGGAGATTAAGCAGCTTTCTCTGTCCAAAGGCACTTTGGAGGCTTGGGCCACCCCTGGGCTGGCTCAGTCCCTCTCTAGCCAGGGGGCTGCTCTCACTCCTCTGAGCCCCAGCCCACCCTGAGTCCCAAGCCTTCCACACGGACCTTCCCATGCCCTGGTGCCCCCAGAATCCAGCCCTCCCATCCCTTCCCCTCCACACACAGGCCTGTCAGCATCTCCAGCCAGGCCCAGGGCCAGGCGTCCACAATTTCCGCCATCACCCTTCCTGGGCGGTGCAGCGGGCAGGGAGCAGGGCCTTGGATTTGCAGAGGGTCCTGGGTCCGGCTGCTTCCCACCCATGCTGCTTCTCCTTTGGCCTCTCTGCTGCTTCCACCCACTCTTGCACTCGGAGTCCCTTTTTGGAGAATGTGGCCATCTGCAACCTCCCCTAGCTGATGAAGGACAAGACTTAGCAGCTCCCAGCTCTCACGGTGTATCTCCTCTGCACATCAGCTGGGGGCATCTAGTGGGAGCCCTGACCTGAGATAGTGCAAAATGGGGTCAAGTTCAGGGACAGGGCAGGAGGTGGGTATGGAGGAGGTAGACACAGAGAGTCCAAGGCATTTTGGACTATGTGGCATTTGAGCTGGCTTTGATATGTAGCTAGAGGGTAGTGGTAGCTTAGCTCTGATTTCCAACCTGGAAGAAGTGATTCCTCAGAAAAAGAATCTCAGGCAGGAAAAGGCAATGGAGACCTTCAGTGGGAAGTGTCTTGGAATGCTACTTGTCAGGGCCATGGCTTCCCTCTCTGAAAGGGTTGGGGTCCTGGGGCCTCTGCACATGGCTTCCCAAGGCCTGAAGATGCCAGAAGGATTCTAGCGTCTGTGATGGGCTGAGGGCTTCAGGGAGCCTGTGAATCTCTCAATGTTGCAAAATACGGTGGCTATAAGGGCATTACCACAGCAGTACCTCCACTGCCTCCACCATGGTCTTGTGGGATCTCTCGCCATGAGGCTGAAAAATAAACCAGGCTAGACATTAACATGAGGTGCCCCTGAGGCTGGCCGGAGTGCAGGAAATGGCCTCTGGCTGGAACAAGGAAAGTGTCCCAGGCTCGGGCACCTGACTCCGCAGGTCTGGCCTCCACTTCTACACGCATGTGGTGGGGAGTGTTCTGCCTGACCTCGATCTCTGGAGACCATGTCTTAAGCTGGTGCCATCCCGGTGCTCATGAGCTGCACTTTTCCAGGTCCACGCTGCTTGCTGGCTTTCTGTACAGGGGCGCCGGTGGGAATCAGGAGATAAGAGGACGAAGTCGATCCAAGCAGAGTCCCAGGTCTTCCTGGGGCATCTGTGACAGGTGCTCATGGCATTCAACTGTCTCAGCGTGTACAAAGTTCATCTGTCGCAGAGCGAAAGCAGCACCGTCTTCAAGCGGCCGTGTGTGTGCCCAACGCTGACACAGGCAGCTCAGGGGAATCATTGAAACCAAAACAGGAAGGTTGTCAATACCAAGGCTGGAAATGGCGGAAAGCAGGGTGGCCCAGTGAAGAGCCCGTCGGCCCCTCTGTGCTAACCAACGCACGCCACCTTTCTGGGTCACTGTTGCCTCTCCCTTGAAAGGATGAAGTTGGGCTAGAGAGTCTCTGAGGACTCCTGAAACATCCTGTCAGCCAGGTACCGAGTGTACACCTGTAATCCCAGCACTCTGGAGGCAGAGGCAGAAGGATTACAAGTTACTGCCCAGCCTGAGAGTAACTTCGTGAGACTCTGTCTCAACATAAAAAATTCAAAAATGGGCTGGGGATGTAACTCAGTAAGAAGGCCCTGGGTTCAACTCCAAGTACTAATGGTGGAGTGGGGGAGAGAGAAAGAAAGAAAGAAGGAAAGAAAGAGCGAAAGAAAGAAAGAAAAAGAAAGGAAGGAAGGAAGAAAAAGAAAAAGAAAAAGAAAAGGAAAAAAAGGCCAGTCCTGTCCTCTAGCTGGAGCTCCTGCAGGGGGAATCGGAGATTATCTGAAAGCCACAGGGAGCCTCTCAGCCCTCTCCTCCCTGTGCTCTAAGACCACCCACTCAGGGCCTGCGCTAGGTTCCCTCCTCCCAGGAAGTCAGTTTCCCTACAAAAGAGCCAGGGAAGGAACAGGGCCCCCTGCTTTCCTGCCCTGAGCACTTCCAGAGTGAGCTGGTCCCCTGCCCCTGTGGGGCGCAGAGTGGGGAGCCCAGCTCAGAGAGCGCCCTGGCTGGGCAGCACAGGCGTGGCATTTGGGGTGCACTCCCCTCCAGGCCCTCGGTGGCAGACACGGTCTCCTCTGTTCTGGGATGGACCACTATGGAACCAGAGAACCCCTCGGGCTGGCTTTCTAGAGCCCGACTACTCTAGTGCGTTTTCTTCTACCAGCATGTGCCTGCATGCTTGTTGCACATACATGTACAGACACGTGTGTGTAAACACAGACGGATAGAGGCAAAGGTTACGAGGTGCACAACATCGCTACCTGCCTGACGCAACCAAGTCCAGCCAGTGTTCCCATGAGGGCAGCTCTCTCACCTGTCACTTCCGCCAGTGACTCTTTCCCGCCTCCCCAGAATCAAGCTGTCACCATCACCAACTCCTCCCCACCGCCAGGCTGTTGCTATATCCTCACTTCTTCCTCCGCAGCAACTCAGAAATCTGTTCCTTTCTTGGTCTCCACCCCCTCCACCAGCAGCCCCCTCAACAGTCCCCATCTCTCTTTCCAGGGCCTCTTGTCTCTCGATCTCTGCCTGGCTCTGACTGCTTTGCCCCTCTCCCAGTGCCACATTATACACAGCCAGCCTCCCAGTCCCTCGCAACCCTGTCCTCCTCTCTATCTCTCCGTTCATCTCCGTGTCTCTCTGTGGGTAACACAGCCAGATTCTCTTTGAAGAAGAAATATTGCTATCTTCTTTTTTCTAACCCCACTATCAAGCTTGCCTCTCTGGCCTAGGCTCTGTCCAAGCAGACAGGCGAGAGGCAGCAGTGGGAGGAGAAGGCCCCAAGCCCCAGGCCCCGGGCTCCACTTCAACCGTGAGAACCCAACCCATGGGCCCTGGGAAGAACAGCTGGGCGGGGGAACCAGAGATGCAGCCCTGCCAGTTACTAAAACAAGTGGCAAGTGGCGGGCCTGGCTCATTTGCATGTTGGGTCTCTTTTACATAAATCTGCATGTCAAGCTGGAGGCCCTGGAGCCAGGTAATGCAAAATGATGCAAAATAAATTAATCAGTGTGCCCTGCTTGCAGGTGTGAGCCAGCCCTATCTTCCAAGTGACAGAGGAACCCAGATGAGCTCACGGCCCTACAGGGTGGGGGTGGGGGCGGAGCAGGGCAGCTTGCTGGCTGGGCACTGGCAGGCTGTGTTTGCTTCAGGCTGTGGATGGCCCAGCCTGTTGCCCACCCTGGCTCCACAGCAGCCCTGAAAAGCCTGCGAAGATCACCGGCCTGGGAAGGGGGATTTAGGGCTCACTTCAGCCAATGGGGAAGTGGAGGTGCCGGGGATGCGGGGGGGGGGGCACTTTTCAAGGCTCTCCACTTCAGGCTGTCTATGGTAGTGTCCAGGCCAGGCCCCCGTTCTCAGCAAAGTAGCTTCCCTGCCCCTTATTGCTGTCTCGGAGCGGGTGAATGTCACTGCTCTGTTGGAGGGTGTCCAGGATTTAGGGGATCAGGGATGAGTATCCGAGCTGTGTCTCTATCCCAGTCTGCAGGGAGCATTGTCCCCCTCCCCCAGCCACCTTGGGATACTCCCCAACCCTTCCTTCCCCAGACTGGAAAAGACAGGGTATGGAAGAGGTAGTGAATTTTTGAGCCTCTGAGGACTTCGGGGCTCCCCTTAGATTGGGGATGGTTCTTGAACCCCAAGGCTTGTGGGAGGTCCCTCCACATGACAGAGGATGGACGCAGGTCACTACTCCAAAGTCCATCCCAGACCCAACTCCATCCCCCCATCAGGCAACATCCCAAAGGCCTCGGCTCTCCCCAGACACCCTGCGGTTTGTTCCCAGGGGATCCAAGCCCATCCTGTGGGGGCCCACTATGACTGCTCCCATTCTCCTCTGCTGCGGGACACGATGGGGCTCCACCTGGCCACCTGGGAGCACAGACTGGGTGCAGGGATGGCCTGGTGGTGGGGCAGTGTGGTGATGGTGAAATGCAGCAGCTCTGGAATGAGCCACCCCTCTGCCTGTGTGGCCCGGAGTAACAGACAGAGGCCTCTATTCTGTTCCTCCGTCTCTGAGCCTCCTAGTCTCATCTGTAAAACAGCGTGGCAGGAGTTTCCACGCCATGAGGTTCTCCTGAGGCTTCAGTGGGACAAGGCAGGCACAGAACCCCACACTACACCCAGGACAGGGAGCCATTCTCATGATGCTTATAAAAGCAGGGATCAGCGCCAGGCAGCTCAGGTCAGAGAGGGCAGTGGGATACAGAAGTAAATCCACCTGGACTCTCCTGCCAGCTTCTGCTCCCCTTCTTCTCCCTGCTTCCCTTCTCCCCGAGTGCATTGGAGGGACACTTCAAACACACACACTGTCCTGCCACTCCCTTGCTCAACTCCCTCCTGGAGCCTATCATGCTTAGGAGCCGCCCGAGCTCCTTGCCGGCCTTCGGGGCCGAGCGTACCCTTTATCCTCCTGCAGTCTCCGCTTCGGGCACAGTCACGCTGAACTGCCCTGCAGCAGCTGCTCAGGAAATGAATTCCAGGATCCCCAGGGAGGTATTTGGGGCTGGGGGCTACCTTACAGCTCCCCTTCACCTGTAAGGAGTGCTGTCCCCTGTATCCGAGCCTGCCTCAACTGCCCAGAGAGGACTTGGGCCTTGGGGACTGGAGTGGGCTGGGTAAAGCCAGAGACTCCCGGGGAGCTGCGGATCCAAAGAGCAGCCAGGTGGGAGCCGCCACTCGCTCTGGAATCTGGAATCAAGTGCCACTTCCTGGCGGAGCAAATGAGCAGGTCACTTAACCTCTCTGAACCTCTGACTCGGCAATGGTGAAATGGGGGTAAAAATAGCTCTCTCCTCACCGGGCTGGTGTGAGGTTTGTGGGGTGATGGATGTGAAAGTGAACCGTTCAACATGCAAACCTGTGTTGCTCGGGAGTGTCCAGTCCGGGAGCGGGCACCGATGCCCAACGTCCATTGCTGACTCACTCTCCGCCCTTGCTCCCTTTCTGTGCCTAATCTGCTGTGGACTCAAAGGTGTCAGGCTTATAAATATTTGCTCCGTATGGCCAGAGCTTCACGCGTTTTATCGGCCCAGCTGATAAGATAATCTACCCCATTGGTGCGCGCTGGCACCTGGCGTTCTGCGCTGCAGGCGACCTCTCAGACGGAACTTTTAATACCTTCAAGTCAATACACAGGCTCTCGGCTTTCAGGCTGGAGGGAGGCCTTCGAAATTAATTCTCTTTGTTTCTGGGTCTGATGTCTAGGGTTGACCGGAGACTTCCAAGTTAACACCTTTTATGCCAGATGGTGACTGGCTCTCCGAGGCCTCCACCAAACACAGAACCAAAATGGTTTTGAAAAGACTTGAAGTGAGCCTCAGTCTCCTTTAATTAAGTGGGAAATCTCCATATCTGTTTCAGCCTTTGAAAAGTGAAACCCAGAAAGGTAGGTTCCCCAGGCAGAGGGAAGAGGCGTACGAAATGAACAGTCCATCTCTATTTTTCCTGTGTAATTTGATAAGTAGTCTGAGTTTGTCAGGGGGACCTGGGCTGCATTTAGCCACTAGGTGAACCAGGCTCACGCAGTGCTGTGCTGTTCCAGGCAACAAAGATCACATTAGTGCGGTTGACTGGCCAGGCAGCCGCGAGGTGAGGCAAGCCAGGGTCAAGGTGGAAAGCTGGGACCCACTTCACCTTGTTCAGTCACGTGCGGGGAACACGTCCCTCCTCCCCAGAACATTCCAGCCAGTCTGTCCTAAGCAGCCCCTGTGCAGCCTAAACTGCCGCCACTCCCTAGCTCTGGATCCGGGACGCTCTGCCTTGTACCGCTCCAAGCCTCAGGCTTTTTCCAGAACCATTCTGGAACTGCTCCGCCTGCCTGGACTGGCTGAACCCCACTGACCCCCAGCAGACCCTCTCGCTTTCTCTTCTCATCTTCTGCCTGCGAGGGGCTGATCCCAAACTCTGGGGGAACTCTGCTTCACAAAAACAGAGTTCTCTTTTTGTCACTGAAAAGGGACCAACGTGGGAATCTGGTGTGGGAATGCTGCTCCAGATGTTCACCCCTTTCTGAACATCCGCTGAGCTTCTAACCAGCTCCATAAAAAGCGCTTGGTAGGAGGAGGGAAATCATGTAATAGATTTTGCCCCATAGTCCTAGAATTCTAGAGCTAGAAGGGATTTCAGAGTTTGACCAATCCAATCATCCCTTGTTTAATTTTAAAAAATTTTAATGGACAAATTCCAGTCTTACTCTTTTACAGATGGATAGGCTGAAGTTCAAGGAAAATATGATCTAATAAATTCTAACAACTTATTAGGCAAGAACAGTGGGGCTTTAGCTCAAGATGTGAAATAAAAAGCTGAGCGTGATGGTGCACTCCTGTAATCCCTATACTCTGGGAGGCTGAGGCAGGAGGACTGCAAGTTTGAGCCCAGCCTGGGCAACTTAGTGTCTTAGCAAGACCCCCTCTCAAAATTTAAAAAAAAAAAAAAATTTAGAAAAGGGACTGGGGATGTATCTCAGGGTAAAGGCCCTGGGTTCAATCTACAGTACCAAAAAAAAAAAAAAGTGGAAAAAAAAACATGAAAGGAGAAAAAGAGAGGCAGAACCCTCTGTTATAGGAGCTGGCCAACATGACGCTTGGGCCACAAACGAAGCAGGGTGTCCTGGTCCTGTGAGACATGGCCCTGCTCAAGGATTCCCTCTGTGGTCATGTCACAGCATCCCTTTAATACGCCAGCCAGCTCCTCCTCCCTCTAGTGTGCTCCTCTGGCGGTGTGACGAGGGACAACATCACACTACAGAGGTTAAGACAGGGCTCCAAACCCAGTGTCTGTGAGACTCCTCCCAGGTATCAAACCTTCCTCATGCCTCAGTTTCACCACATGTAGGATGGAGACAGATAACAGCAATCTCTTACAGGGCTGATAAATGAGACGATGCACATAATGTGCCTGGCGTTTCTGCACTGGAATGTAAGTTCCATGAGGGCAGGGACTCAGTTTCACTTCCTGCCGTACCCTGAGAACATGCCCTACCCAGAGTATCAGTCAATAAATATACACAAGATGGATGACAGCAGCATATGGCTCTTATTATCATTATTTTGCTTCATGGCTATTATTATTGCCTAGAATATTTTCTTGTTCTACGTCTTCATTCAAGGTGCGCCTGAATGAAGGCTCACCTTTTCTTCTTCCTTTTTTTTTTGAACTCACTATGTAGTCCAGGCTCACCTTGAACTCCCAGGGATCCTCCTGCCTCGGCCTCGGCCTCCTGAGTGCTGGGATTATAGGTGTGCACTGCCACGATGGCTACCTTTTCTCAACTCAGATTCTTTCTGGTGGTGTCAGTGTGGCATCAGTTACTCACACACCTACCTGCCTTGGCCTGGGTTGCCCTCCTCTGCCTGGCCCGTGTCTCTTCTCACCTGCAGGGGGAGAGGGAGAACCGCAAGCCCAAACCCCGGCTTTCCTACCCAGCCCCCACTCATCTGACACCTCAGCCACCCTCCTCTAACAAACTATGCACCGCCTGATAAGTCAGGGGTGGCTTAAAAAAATCCCAGCATTCTTTATTCCTTCCCAAGGAAGGCTGTCCACTTACTTTTGTTTTGTCTGATTAAAAGTGTCTGATGCAATTCCTTTCTGCTCTGACAAATAGGGACCCTCAGCGAAGAGGGAAATGGAGCCAAAGTGAAAGAGAAGGGGCCAGAGGCTTTCTGGAGATGGATGAATTCCCATCGGAGCGCGGGCAGCTGGACAGTTCTCTTTCACGTTCTGGCCTTGAGTTTCAGGAAAACACGAAGCAGCACCTTCCCTTGAGTCATTTGGGTGGAGCTGATGTTTTCATCGTGCCGTCTTCCCATTCTCCTTGCCTGGCCCGGGAGTGTGAGCAGAGTGGGGAAAGCCAGTTTCCTCCTTCCCGGGGTCTGGGCAGCACCCGCAGAGGTCCTAATCCTTCAGTTCTCAAACCCCCTTCTCACCCCGTTTTCCCTTCCTGGATTTAGGGTTTTCATCCACTTTGAATAACTGAAACTCTGGAAGGGGAAATATATAGGAAATTGATGGACTAGACTGTAATACAACATAAATAACTGAATTCTGCAAATTAACAGAAGCCCACAAACGTGAGCCTGAAAGAATCAGACTTTGAGAAAAGAAGACTTTGCTTAAAAACAGCCCTACATGGTGGCTCACTCCTGTATGCAATCTCAGCACTCTGCGAGGCTGAGACAGGAGGGTCACAAGTTCAAGCCCAGCCTGGGCAATTTAGCAAGACCTGGCCTCAAAAAAATAAAAATAATAACAATAATTAAAAATAAGGCCTGTGACCTTTAACACTCACCTATGGTCTGCCAAAGACCAGGTGGTACGACCTAAAGATAAACTGTAAAGTCCTTATAAATATTCAATGAGGCAAACTTTAGGGGTTTTCTATGTGCTCCTTTAAATGTACCCCATGAAAATCAGATTCTGTTTATTTTCATTTCTTTTTAATGATTTAACTGAACAAGGGTCTCAGTTTACCAAGTTGTGGCACTGTTGGCACCTGAGTGGCTCCCATCCCTTGGAGACTGGCCTCCTCCTGTCTGTCTGAGCTCAGACCTTACTGTGCACAGGGCTGATGCTGGTCCCCAGGGGAAGTGAGCCAGAGGGCGCTCATGGGCTGAGGCAAGAGTGTCTCTGATTTTTATCACAGGCCCTTAGAATGGAAAGGACGTCCCTACCGACTTGTGGGGCGTGTGCAGAAGATCAACAAAGCAGGTCCTGGTGTGTCACTGGACTAAGAGAGGGTCTGGGGTGGCATCGAGGCTGCAGTATGGAGCCAGAGAGTCTCGGAGCTGGGACATTCTCTACAGACAGACCTGGCCCTCAGCCCCCAAAGCAAACCTGCTTGTGCCCGTGCTCTGGGGCGAGGCCCCACCTGCACATCACTCCACTGCTCCATCCTGCCCCAGACTAGAGTTCCCGCTTGGTTCCCGACCTTGACCCAATTCATCCTTTTGGGACTGAAGCAGATGGTTCCATTTCCGCTTCATGACTGCCTTAGAAATCTCATGGTCTCAGCCACCAAGAATGACCCCACCTCCCCAGGTACCAAATCTACCTGCAGCCGCACCCAGCTCAGCTGCCCCGGCTGCACACAGCCCAGCATGTGGACTCTGACGTGGGGCAGAGGGCAGGAACCAGAGAATAAAGACTGGAGCAGAATGGACAAAGGAGAACAATTTGGATGCATATTAGGAAAAGAGGTAAAGATACACTCCCTGTGGTGCACAGCATGAGTGGGCTAGGTTCTTTACAGGGCCACGGGTGGCAAGCTCCCAACATTAAATTGATTTCCCAAATGCTTTGGGATAAGCCCAGACTGCCTGCTGTGGACCCCAATAAGGTGGCTGATTCTTTCGGCTTTGACAGAAGAAAGGTGGTTCAAGTTGCAAAAACTGTATTCACACCCCAAGCGGCTCAGGTGCCAAAGTGTCACCCGGCTTTTCTGTTTGCTGAGCCTCTGCCCCGGAATGTCTTCTTTTTCACTTCAGGAGGTCTTAATGCTCACAGGAATCACCTGCTTATTCTCCTCTGGGAGGCCTGCGTGTCTCAGCGCAATGGTCCTTGCTCCTGTTTTATGACATCCTGCATTTTACACCCTTGGCACTTGTCGCGGCGGTATAGAGGAAGCGATAGCTCTGTGAACCAAGCGCTATCAGTATTTGCCTTCCTGCCTCGTCATGGGCCACCTGTGTGACGCACAGGTGACGCTGTGTGAGTCTCTACCTGGTTGGTTACCCAGCCACTCGAACCCCAGAAAGTGACGGCCCTTGTCGCTCCCATGGATCCAAACAGAAGACTTCCCTTTGGAATCACTCTAGCCTCATCTTCCTGCACAAACCCCACCTTGGAAAATTTCCTGTTCAGCTTTAAAACCATTAACGATCGCCTGAATGGCTAACCACAGCTCAGATAACAGGGCCCAGCCCTGTAGCTCACTGGTAGAGCAGTCACCTGACATGTGTGATGCCCTGTGTTCGATCCCCCATTCCTGCTAAATAAACAAATAAAACAAAGATTTCAAGTTAGGTGTCACAGTGCATGCCTTTAACCCCAGCACTTGGTAGGCTGAGGCAGGAGGGTTGCCATGAATTGGAGCCCAGCCTGGGCTGTATGGTTCAAGGCCAGCCTGAACTACAAAGCGAGACTCTGTCTCAAATAAATAAATAAATTGGATGATACAAAATCAAGAGGGAAGGGGCTGGGGATTTAGCTCAGTGATTAGAGTGCTTACCTTGTAAGAATAAGGGCCTGAGTTCGATCCCCGGCACCACAAAAAAAAAAAAAAAAAGAAAAGAAAAAAAAAATCAAGAGGGAAATTACTGAATAGGGTAAAAGAGTAAGATCCCAAGCCAACCTCGACAGATTGGAACAAGGAACTGAATTTAACATGATGAAAATTACTAATGGAAAATGTGACGTCTGGCTCTTGAACTCAAAAACCCAAACAGCACAATTCCAAATTTCAGAAATTGGAAGCTGGAGCTGGAGGTGCTACAACTGACAACATGGTGATTCAGAAGTGTCGTGCAACTCTCAGGTCTCAGGGGAGTTTAGGCTGCAGTGTTGGAAAGGAAGAGTGAAGGGCGTGCAAGAAGGAGATGGAGGAGGGGTGTTCCCAGCGTTGCTGGGGTTGAGCACTGACCAACCAGGGTACTACCAAGGAATGGAAGCAAGAAGACAGAGAGCAGGGAAATTATAACAAATGCAAATGCAGAGCTGAGACTGCTAGTGCACGCCTGTAATCTTGACATTTGGGAGGCTGAGGCAGGAGGATGACTGAGTTTGAGGCCAGTCTGGGCTACACAGTGAGACTGTCTCAAAAAACAAACAAAAAACCAAACGCGGACCATTAAAGAACCAAGACAGTTTAATGCCAAAGAGAAGAAGAGATTGAAGGCAAACATGAAACCTGTTTTTAAATTCTTGGGGGGATAAAGTACCTCTGGCCCTAACTCCAGGTCCAGGGAAGTGAGTGAAGTGAAATTTTCACCCAGCCTGAGAATGCCTGCTTTGGTAACAGTGAGAACCGGCCCAAGCTGGGGGGGGTGGCTCGGTTAGGTAACGCACTCCTGGTCCCTGGGTCACTGGCGATACTTGGGCAGACACTGGAGGATCCCACATCAGGAACGCTGCGCAGCAAATTCGTCATTTGTCAAAAGATTAGAGGACCTTTAAGGACCATTTCGACCCCGAAATACTCCGATTCAGGGGTCCTGGATTACAATCCACTATACTTTCTCCTACATGAGACTATCAACCCCAAAATACTCCGATTCGAGGGTCCTGGATTACAATCCGCTATACTTTCTCCTACATGAGACTATCTATCAACCCCGAAATACTCCGATTCAGGGGTCCTGGATTACAATCCACTGTACTTTCTCCTACATGAGACTTCTCTTTGGTAAAGCAACAAAGCTGCTGAATTGGGGCAACATTTCCCAGTTCTTTTCGGGCTCAGCTTCACATTTCCAAATACAGCGCGCAGACTCTGGAGACAACTGCCTTGCGCTGTTATTCATTAGCTGTGTGACCTCGGGCGAGCCCCTTAACCTCTCTGGTGGTCATCTTCCTCAGCCGCACAACAGGGATCAGTAAAGCGCCTACCTCACAGAGATACTGTGAGGATTAAATAGATTAGTATTTGAGGACTACTTCAAACACCGGCAGCTTGTATGACGTGTTATAGATGTGTTTGTCACAGAAAGCAGGCGTGTAACACGACTGAAAACAAAGAAGGGGCGCAGGCTGGGTGGCTTCATGAATGGTTCGAGGTCGTCTTCCTTCTCCACCAACTCATTACCAGCCGCTCTGGCTGTAAAATTGCCAAGAGCCCGAAGGCAGCAAAAATAAGAAATAAATAAATAACATGCAGCCATCACACTGGCTCCCCAGCCCTGGAGAGGAAAGAAAACCTTCCCGCTGTCGGAGCAGGGTCACCTCTGAGAGCTGCGTGTTTAATGACACCGGATAATCCCCACCTCCCCCGGCCGCTTTCTCTCCTCCGCGAGTTGCCAGGAGGCCCGGGCTCTCCGCATTGTAATAAAGCAGCCGGGGAGGGCGGGGGCCGGAGCGTGTTAGACATACAGGGCCTGTCCCAGGGAGCTTAATATCTTCTTCCCGGAATAACTATTGTCCCCCGCTTCTCGACAAATACCAGCCATCATTAATAAAAGGACTAATAAAAGCATTTATTACACTCAGGCAATGGTCCTGCTTTCTCTAGCTGCGGGGCCCTGTCTGAGCAGCGCTGAGCCCGAAGAAAAGCTGAGCACTCCGCCCCCCGGCCCCAAGCCCCCTCCCCTTATCCTTCCCGAGGCCGCTGTCAGCGAGGATGGAGCCGCAGTGTATCCTTTGGGCAGCAGGATGTCCCCAGCCGTTGTTAATAGCGACTGCGGGGCTTCGAACCTCCCCGCAGGAAATGTTGTCTTATGTCTCTTTAGGGAAGTGTAAAGCACATCATCTTCCAGGATTTTATTCCCATTTTACAGAGGGGGAAATGAAGGCACAGAGGGATTCAGGGGCTCCCAGCCACGCGGTGTTGGGCACCCTTACCAGGACTGTCTAGACCAGGCTCCTTGCTGCCCTGCGAGGCGTAGTTTGGGCAGAAGAGGAAAGAGCGAGGCTCTGTCTATCTGTCCAGCCCCCAATGGGGGATCCAGGAGCGCTGTGATCGTCGCCATCGCTTCTCTAAATTATTATTGTTGTTATGATAATAACTAGTGGGTAAAGTCGAGTGGGTGGTGGATGCTAGATAATTACCAAGACCCCAAAATTAAAGTGTCGAGTCTTTACTTTTCCAGGCTTCTCAAAGATGAAAACGAAATCTGGCCTGGGGAAGTCCTGGGAAGAGTCCTGATCTTGAGATGCGGGGAGCCAGGGCGGGAAGGCAGGCAGCACGGCCCAGGAACTGGGGGGAGAGGGGACCCCTGGGATCCCGGCTGGAGGTGTTCTAGCAAGGGAGGCTGAGCCCGCCCCAGGTCCAGTCCTGCCTCTGCCACTGCTCCGCTCTGTGATCTGCAGAGCGCTGCCTGAGCTCTCTGAACTTGGGACGCTTCATCTGTACCACGAGGATAATAACCATATCTGGGGCTGTTGGAAACATTAGAAGACAGGCTCTGACAAGGGAAGAAATGGGGTTTCTTCCCCACTCAGGGCCTAGACGGCCCCTCACTGTGGGGCTGCGGTGACTCCCCTGATGTCAAGGTGACATTAGGAGGTAAAGTTCTTTTCTCGGGACTACCCAGGTTCAGTGAAAAATAACTCTGGCCTTGGTTTCCCCCTATTTAAGACAGGGCGACCAGATCTCTGCCCCTAGCCCCTCCCTAGCCCTGAGGGCTGTCAGATGGATGGAAGAGATATGGGCCTGGGAGGCCAGGTGGGTGTTAATAATAGCACCCGGGATCTCTGTTATTATTGTCATTATTCTGGCTCTGTCCAGTAAGCAGCAGCAGGGACCCAGTGATTCACTGTCTGCTCGCCGAGGCCCAGCATCAGCCTGCCAGGACTTGCCCACCTGCTCGAATTCCTCCACCTAAGAGGCCTCTGCCTTTCTCAGCTCCCAATGAGACCTCAGAGTCGCTACTGCAGCGGGGAAGGACAGTGTCAGGGGACATTTGGGACCAGCGTGCCCCACTTGGAGGGGCTGAGGCTCCTGTGCAGCAGTCTGTGGAGCCCCGAGGAAGCAGGTGCCAGAGAGGATGGATCTTCAGCGCTAACCCAAGTACCTGGGTCCTAAAATTTCCACCACTACAGGGTGTAGGAAAAGGGGACAAGGGTGCTTCTGACAGCCACCAAGGTCCCCCCTGGGCCAGCACTCTGTGTGTGTGATCTGAACCATGGTGACTCACCCGCACACACCCCTGCAGTTTCGTAGTGAGGACACAGCTAATCATAGCTGGTGTTTTGGGAGGAAGAGGGATTTTGCCACAAGCTCCATGACAGTCTGTCTGTCTGCTCCAGGACGCCAAAGTGGGTGTGACTGGCCAGGAGTTTGGCAAGGAGGAATTTCTGCCTCCCTGCGGATTGGCCCTGCCTGGAGGAAGAGCACCTCCCCAGAAGGGCATTTGGGCCAGAGCTGGTTCCCTGGTTTCTGCGCTGGGACTCCTTGGGTACAGACTTTGGTTTTGAGCAGAACTGGAAGGGACCAATTTCGGGACGTCTAGTTGTAGCTCACACTCTGCGGATGAGCACACTAAGGCCTGGAGAGGTGGAGAAGACTGAAGGTGTGGAGGCAGAGCCACCACATTGTTTCTGGGAACTCATTTATGTCCCTTTCGATTCCCTGGGAAATAACAATAACATCAGCTCTCACTCATTAACTCTTTGGGTTTTTTTTTTTTTTTTTGGTGCTGGGGATCGAACTTGGGTCCTTGTGTTTGCAAGGCAAGCACTTTAACCACTGAGCTAAATCTCCAGCCCCTCACTCATTAACTCTTAATATTTGCTAGTGACTAGATTAGCGGGGTTTTGTGCCTTATCTCAGGCTGGGAATTCAGAGGAGGGGTTCAAATGTCAAAGAGGGGGCTCGCTTAGATTGACGCTACATCTCCTTCCAGATTTGAGCCTGGTCTTTTTGTACACATCCTCCAATCCATGGCTATTTGGGCTGTGGTTGCTTTATCAAGCGATCTAATACTTGCTACCTGAGGGAACCTCCATCAAGTCCTAGGAATCCAGAGACAAAACAGGGTAGGATCCTTGACAATGCACTGGGATCCATGTTTTACTGGAGTAGACAAGGGTCATGGACACACAAAAACATAGCCCGAGGAAACAGAGAACAAACGCTTCCAGATACGGTCACATTTAAATGGGGTTTTGAAGGGTGATTAGGAATTTGCCTGGGTGGGGCTGTGAATGGGAGAAATGAAGTAAATATGGAGAAAGGAGCATGCAGAAGAGAAGGTTAGGCGAACACACGCTGTGTGTTTGGGAATAACAAATAGCTCAAGGCAGTGTGAGGGACAAAGGGGAGCGTGGGTGATAAGGCCACAGAGGTGAGCCGAGAGTGGCCGAGGAAGGCCGTAACACCAGGCTGAGACGGCTCTACAAAAGGGTTTAAGCGGGCACCTGTTTGGAAAGAGTCTGGTGGCACCTGTTAATGTGACTGTCTGCCTGGAATGCTAATCAGGCTGCCACAACCACCAGCCGTGGTCACAAACTCCAGCTGTTTGCCCCTACATAGAGCCTTCTCCATGCTCCTTGGGTGCCCTCTCGTTGACTGGTCTTGTGGAGTCTACAGGCCGCGGCATCCTGCTGGGCCAGCCCCTGTCAAGTGGCCCACTCAGCAGAGCCAGGAGGCAGCCTTCCCAGCCCTTTTTCCCGTCCCAGCTCCTGGCCCACCCCAAACCCAGCTCTGCTGCCACTGGAACCGTGTTCTTCCTCTCACCAGCTCATATGCCAGGGCGTTCTCAACCTTCCACTTAGAACAACATGGCTTCCCCTGCTTCTCCCCAGCTGGCTTCTGAGGCCTGGTTGAGTCGAGAAAAGGAGAGCTTGTTTCCTTGTCTGTGCTTGTTTTTAATCCTGGCTAATCACCTAAAAGAGGCTTCCTGACAGAGAGAACAGAAGGTGCATTTCGGAGCCTGACAGGCTTGAACCCGGCTGTGTGACCTTTGCCAAGTCACTTCTCTGAGCTCCAGTTTCCTCATCTGTAAAATGGGGCCATCAGCCCTCACAGCACAAGGATTAAAGGAGATCACACGCGAGATGCCAATCAAGGAGGGGCTGAGGTCAGTTGAGACACAAGGCAGGAACGGACACATTCCCTCGCTTCCTCTCAGAACAGACACCTTGGCTTCCAGGTAGAAGAACAGAACCAAAACAAAGCTGAGTGTGTTCCGTGATGGCTTCAAACCGCGACCAGGGACTCTGCGGTGAGATGGGAAGGAGCCCATCCACCCGAAGGCTCCCAAGGCCTCTGCCGATGGGTGGGAGACGTGTCCTTCCTGTACCAGAGGGCAACGAAAGGCGGTGGACAGGTGGCTCTGAGGGTGACAGCGGCCAGGCCGGCCAGCCCCACGGTCTCATTGTCCCACCGGGCGGGCGGCTGCAGAGCTGGTTGGTGGAGTTGGCTTAGGGAAGGATATGTCGTGTGTGGCTTCTGGAATGACTAATGAATGAGCTGTCTCCACTGCAGGAGAATTATGCCACTTAAGCAAAACCCAGCCGGGCCGGTCGGCTCTGAGATAGCTAATAGGAAATGCCTGTCAGAGCACTGACGCTTCAAAGCCAAATATATTCTCACTGTGTTCTCTGTTTGCTAAGTTTACTTTGTGCAAAATATAACTCAGCTGAAAATATGTAAATGGCAGAGAGCTCGCTCCTGAAGGAGCGGGGAAGGTGAGAAGCAGAAGAGCTCCCCGTTAGCCCCGCAGGTCCTGCTGGCGGGGGAGCTGCCGGGCCCTCTTCTGGGCCAGAGCGCAGCTTTTCACTGCAGAGAGCGGGTGCTGCTGTGGGACGCACACAGGACAGAGAGTCCGGGGAGCCGGGCTCAGATGCTGCTGCCTATGCGGCCCTGCAGGGAAGGTTTCCGTCTCGGCCTCCCCACCCAGGAGCAGAGAGTGGGCCGGCTCAGCCGTGTCACTCCGTGTCACACGTGACGGCATGGGGATGGGAGTGTCTGTCAAAGCGGGACCCTTCTCGGTTCCCTGACCCTGCCCTTCTCACGGACTGCCAGGGGGTGAGAGCGCAGTGTGAAAACAGGGCCATCTGGAAGAGACGCTGGGAATGTCTCAATCCACAAAGTGGGAAGACACCGAGGCCACGGCAGGCACGTGGGTGGGTACAGAGGAGGACTCCCGAGCCTTCGCCCTGAAACAACCTATTGCCCAAGGCCACAGCCACCAAGCAGCTCATTCTCTGGACGCCCTCTTAACACACAGGGCCTGGCCTTCCTGCGGGAAGGCCGTCAGGAGCTGAGGGAAGGGGCCTGGGGCTTCCCGGGGGACCCAGAGACACCTCAGGGAGCCAGGTGCAGTGGGATGAAGACAGAAAGCAGACCCACGTCTCCAAGAGCTTGCTGTGTTGTGGCAAGACGGACACGGGTAGGGAAAGGAAGAACGGGGTGGGGTGCATGTGGCACTGGCACTGTGCTTTATAAACACATCAGAAGCCTTGAGGGCAAAGTCCGGGCACACTGCTGGATGCCTGAGCCTTGGTCCCCATCTGTAAAATGGGACAGTGATTTCCTTAGAAGACCAGGGACATCTCATGCAGGATGCCTGACATACCATCCAGCACATTTTAATCACTCGATCAAAGCAAGCTCTTACCATTTTTATTGCCAGAGCTTACAGGAGTGCAGTGTGACAGAGGGTCTCCAGGACAGCAGAGACCTGGGCCAGGCCTGGGGTGTCTCAGGGTGCCAGCAGTCCCCTCTTTTACCTCAGAGTGCGCCACAAATGGTGCCCTTTCTTTTGTGTACAGAGAACTTAAGAGTCCTGACTTAAAAGTGTATGAGGTTGCTTGTGAGGTGGCAGGTGGGGAACGGGGTCAGCTGCAGTAGAAAACATCAAGGAAACAGTAAAAACCAGGGCCAAAGGGTGAGTGATGGTAGGTCTGGGGTCCTCAGCACCCCGCAAACATCTTGCACATATGATCGGCTAAGTGACTGATTCTGCACTATGTCGTGCATAGTCCCAATAAGAGTTGTGAGGGAAAGGCAAGATAATGTCCCTTCAAGGGCAGTGGGCTCGGGCAAAGGTCTTAGGGATGTGGGGACAGGCTGCCCGGTGGTCAGAGCAAGACAAGGTGCGGGAGCAAATGCAGAGGCACTCAGCAAGTGTCCAGCGGTGGAACAGGGCAGGCTGTAGCACTGGACAGGGCAGGCACAGCAGCAAGCACAAGCTCCATTTCCAAGGCTCAGCTGTAAACAGGCGCTGGCCTCAGAAGGGGGTCCCAGGGCCCGGGGAAGAGGCTGCCATGGTAGACAGAAGTGGAGGAGATCTGTGAAGCCCAGGCAACTGGGGGAGGAGCTGAAACCTACGCAGGCCACCCTGGAAAGCCCCGGAGACTTAGCACAGGCATCACAGTCCACTCAGCTTGGGTGGGAGTGGCAGCAGGAACCACATGGGGATCTTTGTAAACACACAAGGCAAGGGTTGGGGAGGGTGCTAGGCCTAAGGAGCTGCTGTGGTGGCCAGCGGTGCCAAACCCAGGCACAGAGTGGCAGGTGGCCGTGCTTAGCTCACGCGGAGCTGGCAGGTTGCCCATCACACAGGTGTGATAGAGAGGCAAGAGTCCAGTGGCAAGCAGGCAGTGACAACCCAGTTGTGGGTGGCTGCACCCCAGGCAGAAGTGGGGAGCAGAGAACCATTGGAGTCCAGCCCATCAGATGGGAGCCTAGCAGAAGTGGGCTTCAAATGCAGATGAGCCTGCTTTGAGTCCCAGCTCCTCACTTTGTAGCTAGATGACACTGGAGGTGACGCCGAAGATCTCTCAGCTTCCTCATCTGTACTGTGGGGGTAACCACAGCACTTGCTTCTCTGGGAAAAAGCTAAAATATAGTTGTTTATGAAGCTCTGTCACTTATGCGCTCGGACAATTGTACCTGTTCTGATCGTGAGGATTCCTGAGACTGCCAGGTCCCAGAAAACACAAGGGTCTTAAGACATGTGATGGGCAGAAGCCCCGGCTGGGCGAGGAAGGGGAAATCACAAAGGCTGCAGACCCTCTTCTACCACTGCCTCTCTAAAAGCCCGTCAGCAAGTGACTTCATGTCTTCCAGCCTCAGTTTCCTACCTGTACAATGGAGATACCAAGATCTGCCTTTCGGGGTTGTTGTGATGATTACATTAGATAATGCAGTTGAAGAGCTCAATCCAGGTATGTAGTAAATTGCTACTCCACCGACCAGGTCAAACTGTGAGGCCCAGGGCCGCCTCCTGCACTCCCGATCTCAGGTCTGCTGCAGCAGAACTACTTTCTCCTTGCAGAAGTAGAAGCAGCCAGAGCTATGGGGAACACACAAGAAGGTACCCCATATATGCACTCACGTACTCTCTGATGGGGAACCAGGGGAGCCATATCTGGGGGTGCAGGGCAGCAGTAGCTCAAGCTAGAAGAGGCCTGAGATGGGAAGGACTAAGAGAGGGAGGGAGAAAGGGGTTGGTGGAGGAAAGAGATACTTTTCTTGACTAAGGAAGTAAACAAGTAATTGCGTAATATCCACTGTTTAAGGGCTAAGCTCTACAGATAACACAGTGAACAAGGCAGCCGTGGTCTGTGCATCCCCAAAACTGAGTCTCGTGGCAGACTAGTGACAATGAAAGGGGGGCTCTGGGAAGATCTTCGGTGATGTGCTGGCTGGGATGGAGCTGGGAGGAAAAGAGGGACTGGAATGTGCAGGAAAAGTCTGTGCTGTGATATGGTGAGAGCAGATAAAAGCAGGGTTGGTGGCCACCAAGACTGCAGGCTGTGTCCTGCGGCAGAAAGACAGACCCAGCTCTATCCCAGCTCCACGTCTTATCAGCTGTTTGCCTCTGCACGAGTTAGCTTCTGCGGCTTTCAGTTCCCTTCTCTGTAAATTGAAACTAACAGTGCCTGCTTCACTGAGGTGTTGGTGACCAGTAAATTAGGTGATGCATGGAAATTTAGCCTCTCAATAAATGTCCTGTATACATGGGGGCCGTCATTAATAAGAACATCGGTCACAAGGTGAATCTAGGAGACATTTGGAAGGGATCAATGACAGGACTTGGGAAATACTTGAGTGGATGTGTGGGCAGCAGTAACATGGTTGAATACCTTCTGTGGATTTGGAAACAAGGTTTAGCCTGGGGCAGAGTGTGGAGCCCAACTCTAGATAAAGGAGGATTCCCAAGTCACCACAAGCAAGGTGATATCATTCAGTTCACGAAAAAGCAAAACGAAAGAAAACACTTGAGATCAGTGTCAAGGTTAAACGTTTCCACCTTATTTTCTCTAAGATTTCCCCAGACAGCAGTTGGACAGGCTTTTGGGACAAGGCAAACTCTGGGAGGAGGGCTCTAGAGTGTGGAATGAAATAGTTGCTCCATGACCATCTTTCCTCCTAGAGACAGACCAAAACATCCGTCCACACTTGACCTGTTTTTCTTTTCTCTAAGCGGCGCTCTCATTCCAAGCAAGGGGAGATGGGACAGAGCCTCAGGTAGGAACAAAGGAAACACCCCCACCACTCTGTTGCCAAAAAAGAGCCGAAATCCTTGGAGAAATTTCTGAGCCAGAATTCTCAGGGAGAAGTCCCAGAAGACTGCCCATCAGGCAAGAAACTGCAGGCAAAACATAACGTGCAAAACGACAACCCAGAGAATCTTCTAGCGAGCTGCGCCCAGCTATGTCTTAATGAGGCAAACTCCAAAGAAGCTTTCTCTTTAATCTGGCAGTTGAAACGAAATGCTGCTAAGAAGCCCCCTCCTCAGCCACCCCACCCTATGTGTTGCCATGACTACCCAAGTTCTCAGCACAGGAAATCCCTACCTCAGCATTTCCCTGTAAAACAAAAGAAAATTATCCCAGGTTTCTGGGCACAAAATGAACTCCAAGGAATGGGACCTGTTACCACAGCAGGTTCTTCAGAGTTGCTGGTGATGAAACCTGAGCCGGCCAGGACAGGGCCCTCCGCAAAGCCAAAGAAGGAAAGTGGGAGTGACAGGTTCCCAGCTCCCTCCTGCAGCCCGCAGGGCCCACTCCACCATCACTGCTGGCTCCCTCCCCTCACCTGGACCTCATTTGCCCCTGCAATGAAGCACATGAAAAGAAAACACATCCCCCGTCCATATGGGAAGGGACAAGGACTCAGAGGGGAGCAAGTCCCAGCTCAGTAGACCTCAGCGTGGCAGCAAAAGGTGGCCTCCCTTGCTCGCTAGTCTGCTCTGGAGGCAGCCAGGGTGAAGCCAAGCTGGGGCACGGCTAGGAGCCCCTCAAGCCCCGAGCCTAAGGCCAGCTAAGGAGGCCTGCGCCAAGCCTCCCCCGAATCCAGAGAGCAAAGCTGGAGGCCACAGCGGAGCAGCCAGCCTGCTCCTCCCCTGCATGAGCTTCAAGTCACAAGTGGGGAGTTGTCCTTGACACCTCCTTCTCCTTCACCCCCCACATCCAGTCCTCCACCGTGTTCTGCAGCTCCGTCCTGTGAATTTCTCAGACCCAGCCACTTCTTTTCCTCTATCACTACAGTCTTGGGCAGGCCTTACTCTCTCTCATCTGAAATGCTGTTTCCAAGCCGTCTTCACATCAGAGCTAGAGTGCGGTCATTTCATTTCTCTATTTTTTGTAGTGTTGGAGATAGAACTCACAGCGTCCCTCATGCGCGCCTGATAAGCACTCTGAGATATTTCCTCAGTCCTTTTTAAAAACTTTTTTTTAATTTTGAGACGGGGGGTCTCACCAGGTTGTCCAGGCTGGCCTGGAACTTACAATCCTCCTGCCTCAGCCTCCTGAGCACCCGAGATGACGGATGTGCAACAGTGCAGCAGGCTTAAAGCAGTCATTTTAAAACATAAGCCTGGTCACATTACCTTCAGCGGCTCCCACTGCCCTTGGGATAAATTTTCAAGTTTTTTAGAAAGCTGTGACCATGTTCACGATGAACACCTCTTGCCCTTGCTCACTCCACTCCAGCCACAAAGAAAGCATTTCCCCAACATATGTAATTCTATTTATTCATTTTTGTGCACGGGGGACTGATCTCAGCCCCTTGGCACTGGGCTACATCCCCAGGCCTTTTTTATTTTTTATTTTGAGATAGGTTCACTAAATTGTCCAGGCTGGTCTCAAACTTGTAGTCCTCCTGCCTAAGCCTCCTAGAATGCTGGGATTACAGGTGTGCAGCACCAAGCTCAACCAGAACATACGTCCTCTTGCACACCTCCAACCTTTCACACACAGTTCTCCTTTTCCAGAAATACCTTCCTCATCTTCCCTGTGCCCTTCCAGGTCCACTTCCGCCCTGCTCTGCCCCAGAGCCTGCCCTGTCTGGGTCACATCAATAAGCTCCAGTGCTCTCTGGCTTCTGCTTGGGTTTGGCCAGCGGGGACCACCAGCAAGACTCTGGCGAGCGGCAAAGAACAAGGTCAGGGTATTCGTGTCCTCCCTCTGAGGTTCCATCAGGCTGGTCGATTCTTAGGGGGAAGGTCACTGCTTCTGTCAAGGTGACCACCCAACTCTCTCTCTTTCCAGGACACAGTACCTGCTGCCATTTCTTCTGGGCCAGGAATGGTAAAAGTTCTACCACTGCTAGACCCTGGGTGCCTATACTGTCTCACACTCTTCCCCATGTACTGCCCAAACCTTTGCAATAACCCCCTTGTATATAAACTCTCCTCAAATCATCCTAAGTTGCCATCTGCTCCCTGTTGGGACCCTGTTTAATATGCTCACCCTTTGTCTTGTGCCAAAGCACACCTATTCTTTGGGACTAAGCTCACCTCCTCCAGGAAGTCTTCACTATTCTCCTAAGTCTCCCCTGGGCCTCCCAGTGCCTCTGTATATTCCTCTGTAACAGCTTTTTCCACACTATTGCAAAAGATAGTCACATGCCCTAAATCTGAGTCCCCAGAGGGTGGGGACCACGGGTTGTTGCTCCTTCCTGTACCCCAGTATCTGGCACAAAGCAAGACCTCAGAAAACATTCACTGTGTAAGGGGAGGAAGAGTTGGTGCTCAGGATGAGACCCTGCTGAGCTCCATCAGAGACACTGTGGTGGCAGCACTCTGTGGTTGTCTACTGGAGGAGCTGGTGTCCCTGACGGGGGCACAGGGAGCCACTTAAATCACAGAGCTGTTATTTAGAGAACACCTCTGCCTCAGGGGGCACAGGGCCCATATCGGTGTGCATGGGAAAAGAGTGGGGGAGGTGTGCTGCTGCTTTTCCAACAGCTTGCTTCCTGGGCAAAAGGAAAAGCCGCCTTCCCCCAGGCTGAGGGAACACAATGGAAGCGTCCCTCCTTGAGCTGACAGCCCTGTGAACCTGGGCATCAATTCCAGGATTCAGTTGCTGAATTAAATTCCTAAAAGTCCATGAGCTGTTCTAATGGACCCAACACTACTAAATCATTCAACCAAGTTTATCAGGAGTCTGCTCCCTGAAAACAACTTCCCTTTGGTTTATTCTATTGAAATTCTACCCAAAAGTGAAAAGTCATTTTTTCCCTTCTAATCTGAGCCCTGATGGGCCTCATAAGAAGTCAGAAGGGGCAGAGTAGGCTTCTAGGTAGAAAGGCCCTGGGAACCCACACAATTCAGGAAGATGGCCACCCGTGGTGGCTGGAAGACAGAATAGTGCACAGTGTAGCAAGAGAGCTCTAGAGTCCAGATATGTGACCTTGGGCAGGCTACCTCATGTCCCTGAGACTCAATTTCCTCCTGTGTAAAATGGTGGTCATAATAAGACCTCACTCACAGAACTGTTGTGAATATTAGCTGAAACAAGATATCCTCCAGGAGGTGGCCCGGAGCAGTAGACCTCAATTCTATTAGATATTCCTTGTTATATCAGCTATTTCATAAGACCACCTCTAGTATTCTGAAATGAGATGCACAGATAATAAAAACACATTTTTAAAAAATCAATACACTACCATAACTGTAAGATAAAGAACTGAAAGGAAAATAACTTAGAATAAAATAATATGCACTGTAATCTATAAATGCTTGACTATAACTATGCTAGAAGACGTAGTAAAGTAGTCAGATGATTGCACCTACTTATAATGAATAAATTTGAATTTAAAGAAGTAAAGCAATATTTATTGGAACATTATGGGTACTTACTTATATTTGATGTTCTGAAACAAGACTAAATAAGTACTATATATTCAAATAGATAAAATCACTATTCATCTATGAATGCAGAGGAATAGAGTTGTTGTTCAGGCAACCAAAATACTGTGAGCAGTTTGCAGTTGGTATGGTGATTTTCTGAAACTCCTGGTAAAGATGAAATACAGTACTCTCTCGATTTATATGATAGCTGCAATCACGAAAAATTCAGTGTATATTAACACTGTCCAAAACGTACTTTGTGTTTATATACAAAATGGAATAAAGTTCTAGGCTGAGACCAATATAAAGAGGTTTTCTACCTACATGAACATCTGGCAAGGCACACACAATGTCACGTGAAGTGTGGGACAAATCTTCATTGTACAACACTTTCCGGCCTATGGGAGAAAGCCTGGCTCCCCTCTGCCTCTACCCAAGCGGTGGCCACAACCAATGTTAACAAACATAAATACACCACATGCTCCTAAAGTGCCTCTAGGGGGCAGCACTGTCTTCACTGACAATCAGCGGGCCGGAGTTCACGGGGTTATCCAGCAGGTAGCACACCAAGGGATCTAGGATGACAGCCACGCAACCTCCAGGAACGCACACCAGACAGCCCCGGGAGCTCTGTCGGCGCTCACACTTGCACCCTACTTTGTTGTATCGCGCTGCGCTTTTCTTTGGTTGGGACCACAGGCTAACCTCACTCCCTGACGCATAGAGGGCGAGGCTCCCTGGAGGAAAGTAAATTAGAAATCAGCACTAAAATAGAACCATGTCACAGATTTCCACGTTAAAAACAACAGTCTCGGCAAACTGACAGACCCTCGTATTTTAGGTCCCCTGGGTGGTTACCGGGACTTCTTTGAAAAGAATTACCTTTAGTACTTTTTGCAAGTAACTTCAGGTTTGCTCACTTACAGCTCTGTTGTAAATCAACACCACAAAGTATTTCACAATGTTAGAATATTTGGTTTCTCCACGGACTGTACGTAAAGAAAAACTATTGTCTTTTGTGGATGCAAACCACATTTCTGGCAAGACCAGTCACGGCACTGAGGTGAGGCGTCAGCTAACACGCACCTGTCCTGTCCCTTCCCATACACAGCCTTCGTGATCAACCAAACCTTGCTTGGATCCGCAGTCTTGCTTCCCACAAAAAGGAGCAGCACATCCTCAGATAGGAAACAAATTCAGATGATGGCACCAGATGGAAGGGAATTCCAGTCTAATCGGCTTCATTCGGGTAAGCAGATCCACCTGAATTTTCAAGAGGGCGGTGGCAGCCCCAGCTTCTGCCCTGAGGCTGGGGGGCTGGCAGGGCCCTAACCACACAGAGGCAGCCCCACGCGGCAAGAAGCACGGGGCGGGCAGAGCCCGGAGCCCTCAATATCAAGTCAGAACTTGTAAATGAGGTTTTATGGGGTCATGTTACTCTGTTTATTTCTCTTTTGTTCTCCCAGCCTGGGTAAAGGCTGGTCTGAAGGACCCAGCCTGGTCTCAGCTGCCCTGTGTGTGTTGAGGGTGGGGACGCTGAGTGAGAAGTCCAAAGGGAAAATCAGAGTCAGCCCTCTGCACACAGAGATTCTCCCTTCACTGGGAAGCTTGGAGGAGCTGGAAACTCCTTCATTCATTAGGAAACTGCCCCACAGGGTCTAGCGGGACTAGATGGATACCTGGAAGGGGTCTTAAGCCAATGGACTAAGCCCACAGCCAGATCATCAGAAGTTGGAAATAAGATGAAGGCTGATCTTGAGACAAGGAGTCCCAATGTTCGTATCCATCCTATGGGCTGTATGGAACACATGTTCTATCTATTTTACCAGGAGACAAAGTGGTCCACCAACAGTGGGTGTGGGTGGGCCTGCCTTTGGAAAGGAGTGGCTGCCATCCATATATAGAACGCATCTAGTGAAGTTGGGAACCAAGCAGGCTTGATATGTGTCACCCACATGTGTCTGGAGGACAGGGAAGGGGCCAAGAGAACAAACATGCAAATAAACAAAATAGAAACAAAAAATGAAAGTATTGTCTCAAGATTTGTTTCTCATCATCTCCTATTCTCCTTAGGAGTCCAAGTCATGGTGGTCCCATGAAGCCCCGGAGGCAAAAGGAACTGCATCAGGGAGGGACTGGGACACTCTTACCCTTTGAAGAGAAACTGATATCATTTCCAAGTGCCCAGAGGAATGTGCCTGTTCAGTTGGAGCTGCTTTCTTTAGCAAGCACAGAAGCAGCCTCCACATCTCCGACACCTCCACCATCTGGCCTTCTGCTCCACAGAGCGACCTCCCCAACTTGGGGCACATTTCGGGAGAAGACCAGAGGGCCGGGCCTTTCATCAGGAAATCAAGAGCTCGCAAAACCAGCGCACCCAAAACCCTGGTCCTCAGCCCCAAATGCGCACAAGAGTCTCCCGCGGAGTTCTTAAGCACCCCCTTGCCTGGGCCCTCACACCAGAGGCTCCGACATAATTAGTCTGGGGCAGGACCCAGGCATGGATACGCTTTAAAAGCTCCCCAGGTGATTCTAATGTGCAGCCAGAGTTGAGAGTTACTGCATTATACAACAGGAGAGGCCCTCAGGCTTTCAGCTCTTCATCACTCTTGATTTATATATACTTCTAACAGTCCAGTTGTCTGGTTGTCTGGCTGGTGTAAGATTAAAAACAGCACATTTAGGAAGGGAAAGAAAGGCTACTAATGAAAAGACACTAAAACAGCAAGACATAACACATGAGAGTCTGATCACAAGGGTAAAGATAGAAAAGCTATAAAAAGCAAATACAGCATTTCTCCCCACTCTGGCATATCCTATTTACAGTAAGGCCTGAGGGGACCACTCGATGGGGAGGAGGAAGTATGAGGGTTACAGTGTGAAGGCAAGTAACATGTATCAACTGTCCATTAACAGCTGCTACAAACATTTCCTCATTTAATTCTCATCACAGTCCTATGAGGTAAGTACTACTAGCCCATTTTACAGACAAGGAAACCAAGGCTCAGGGAGGACAATGGCTTGCTCAAAATTGCACCCACAGTGAGCTGAGAAGCTGGGATCTGAACATCAAATGTAGATCCCTTTGACTCAAAATCCTGTTTGTTTGATTTAAAAGTTCACATATGTTCAAAAGTGCTGTATCTGCCTGCTTCATGTAATAACTGGTACTTCTAATGATGACCCAATGTCTACAGCTGGATTACTCTCAGTATCCAGCTGTTTAAGATGATCACTCACATGCACACGTGAGTACACACGCACTTGCAAATATGTGCTTTTTAACAGTGATGAAAGAACTGGGTATCCATTCGGGAAATAAATAAATAAATAATACAAGTTATTTCCCAGATCACACCATTCATGAAAATAAATACCAGATGGCGAAAGATGGAAATGAAACCATAAAGGTACTAGAAGAAAATATAAGTGAATATTTTATAATCTTGGGCTGGGGAAGGACTTTCTAAACATGTCAACAAAAGCAGAAACCATACCGGGAAAGATTGATAGATTTGACTACATAAAAAATTAAAAACTTCTGTACATCAAAAACCAGCATAAATTGAAAAAATATTCAACGTCACTAGAATTCAAAGAAAGGCAAATTAAAACAGCAATGAGAGATCTTTTTTTTTTTTCCTCCTGATCAGATTGGCAATGATTAAAAAGAATGATAATACTGAGAGTTGGCATGGGTGAAGGGAAATCAGTATTCGTGCACCATTGGTGGGAGTGTAAATTGATACAATCTTTTTGGAAGACATTTTGGCAATATGTATGAAAAGAAGCCAATGAAGGCACATCCCTTTGACCTAGTAATTCCATCTATAAAAATTTGTCCAAAGGACAGAATTGATCCACCATACACACACATGCACATCAAAAATGTGTCCACAGTACTCTTATTTACTGAAGCAGTCTTTGAGATATTGAACATTATTAGGAAGCAACCTAAATATTTGATAAAAATGAATTAGTCAAATAAAGTATGTGATATCCATGAAAACTAATCCTATGTAGCTATCAAAAATGATGCTATATAGACAGACCAACAGAACAGAATAGAAAGCCCAAAACACTGACCTAAATATATATGGGAATTTGATCTATGATAAATATCAAATCAATGAGGCAAAGGCAGATTTTAAAATATATGATGTTTGGCTAACCAGAAAAAGAGGAACTGGACCAATATTTCACACAATATACCAGGATAAACTTCAACTGGATGAGAAATATAAATGCAAAAAAACCCCATAAAATTACCAGAAGAATAATAGAACTCCTTTATAATCTTAGAGTACTGAAGACCCTTCTAAATGATTCAAAATTCACATGTCATGAAATAAAAGATGGCTAACAAATACATTTACATAAATATCTTAAAACTCCTGCATGGCAAAAACACATAAGCAAGATGGGAAAAAAAAAATGACTAAGTGGAAAAAAATTATGACTCATTTCACAAAGGGCCAATCACCCTAGGACATAATTTGACCCCACAAGTCAAGGAAAATAATAATCCAACAGAAAAGTATTCATTTTATGGAAACAAACAAAAGCTTTGTAAACGTATGAAAGAAAACTCAACCTCATTCATAATAAAAGGCAGAGCACATCATAGTTGCAAGGACATACCCATTCTTCCACCCATCAGATTTGCAAATATCCAAAATATTCTTGACTGCAGCAGTGGTGGGGAAATGGGCACCCCCATTTACTGCTGGTAAGAATACAAAACAGTACACCATTATGGAGGGCAACTTGGTATTTCCTACTAATTTTACTAATACATTTACACCTTGATTCATCAGTCCCATTCTCAGAATTTGTTTTGCAAATATATTTGTACACACAGAGAAATGATACATGTATATATTATGACGTTGTTTGTAGTAGTAAAAGGATGGAAATAATCTAAATGTCCAATTATATGTAATTGTTTAGATAGTATGGCCTATCGGGACCACGACACTCTCTATGTACTGGTATGAAAATCTCCACTATATACTATGAAGTGTTTGTTGTTTTTTTTTTTTTTGAAGCAAAATGGTAGAAAGGAGAGAGAGATGAGTAGGTAGAGCACAGCTGATTTTTAGGGCAGTAAATATGATATTACAATAGTGGATATACATCAGTATACATTGGTCCAAACCCAGACAACACATAAAACCAAAAGTGTACTTGGATGTAAGCTATTCACTTCAGATGATGATAATACCAACGTAGGCTCATCAGTTGTAACAAATACAGTGGTATCTCGGTTCATGAACACAACTGATAGGGGATGTTGATAGTGGGAAAGGCCGTGTGTATGTGTGGGGCAGGAGTATGTGGGAAATCCCTGCATATTTTTCTCAATTTTGCTGTGAACTTAAAAATGCTCTGGGTGGGGGAAAAAGTCCTAGCCAAGAATGAGGATGCATGCCTGTAATCCCAGAACTCTGGGAAGCTGAGGCAGGAGGATTACAAATTGGAGTCAATCCTGGGGTGGGGGCGCATTTAGTGATTTATCAAGACTCATCTCAAAAAAGGAAGTGAAATATGAAGGCCCTGGATTCAATCCCCACCACACACACACACACACACACACACACACACACACACCCCAGGGGTGGGGGGAATTTTTTAAGTCTCAAAAAATCAAAAAAGCAAGGGGCCTAATAATGTATATAGTGTTAACTTTTGTGTAAGAAAGCATGGGGAATATACATTTCCGTAGATTTGTATTTTCCAAAAGGAGAACTGTAATTAGGAAATATAGTGGCTCCTGTGGAGGGAAAATCAGAGAAGCAGGTGAATGAGTGGGAACAGGAATTCTCAGTGTATGCTTTTTAAATTGTTTTGATTTTTGAACTATGTGAAAGTATGGTCTATTTTTAAAACAAAATTAAGACATAGCAATGCAGATTCATTTAAGTTGGTATAAAAAGACTTCCAAAATGCATTCAGTGTGTAAAGTAGGTCATAGAAATATATATAGAATAATCCCAATTTTGTTTTTTAAAATATCTTACTATATAGTCCTGCTTATATAAATCAGAAAATAGAAAACTCTAGAAAGATACACTTTAAAATATGAATGGTGCTTATCTCTAGTTACTAGGATTTAGTGTTTTTTCATTAGAATTACTTTTTAATCTGCATTTTCTAATTTTTGTAAAGTTACTGTGTTTATTTCTATAATTACAAATTAAAAAGAAAAACTTACTTCAGACAAGCCTCAAGGAAAAACAACAACCCAGGAAAGAGATCTGCAATATAACAAAGAGTTTAATATCCCCAATACTTGAAGAATTCTTATAAAAAATAAGAAAAAAGAAAAAGAATCCTCCAGGTAGAACCCAAATAGACAACAGAGTAATTAAGTATTGTATACTCATGCAGTGTGTTATTAGGAAACAATAAAATGGTAATACTGAAACTGTTTAATGACAAAGATAGTCATTGTTTAAGAAAAGCAGGTTAGCAATTCACATCACAGAATAAAACGTGAGGATAGGCACTGAATGGCATATAATCTCTGGATGGTAAAATTATATGCATTTAATTTTTCTTGTCTTAGTTTGTATTTTTCTGCAATGAAATGGTTACCAGTGTAAAAGAAGTTGTTTATAATATTGGCCTGTGAAAAATTTAGCCACAAGTAATTTCATCACACTGTATTAAATAAAAAACTGAAAAAAATGTGTAACAGAAGGCATTAAAAGTGACATGAGGTCTATGGGATAATTTCAATCACAATAATTGCCTTGTAAAACATTTATTAGCATGCAAGATTCACAGTATGTGAAGAAATACAAGTACATACAACTCTCAACAATAATCAATTCCTCCTAAAAAGAGAAAAAAAAAAAGCACTATGATATTTTGATGTTTAAAAAAAATGCTTCAAGAACCAATGTAAACTTTCTAGTAATTTGCTCATCCCAAACAAGCTGTATGAGTAGGATTCTGGGTAACAGGGATGGGCTAGCCGCACTCACTGATCTTAAGGAAGAGTAAGAAGGGTCTCGGTCTTCAGCTGATATCCTGGCCATTCTTTCCTTCCCTTGAGTCTGTCTGGCCCCCAGGGTGTTGGCCACCACATGGGGTGCCAATGAGACTGCCCAGAAGTATACAGGTATACTGCAACAAGCAGGGCTCCCCAAGATCCTGGTCTAGCCACTTGCCTTACAGGAAGGTTAACAGACCTGTTGGGCCAGAAGGTGGTTGGAGGGCAGCATAGACGGTAAGTGGCCAGGCACAGAAGTCGTCTGTAAGGACCCAGTACTGGTCTAGGCCCTCCCTTGATTGCTTCAGATACATCATGCTCTGCCATCGTAATCTGATCACCTAGTCTGTTTAAAGGAAAGGGCAGCTGCAAGGTGGGACATCTCAGGCAGCCCCTTCTAAAAGGACCAGGGCAGGTAGGTCCTGAGGCTCAGGTGGCCCCCAGGCTCTTCACATCTCCTGAGAGTTTATTGCAACAGCTTCCAAACTGGTCCTCTGCCCTCAGTCTCTGCCCTGTCCAACTCATCCTTTGAGCCCTCACACCCTTCTTGAAATATAGTTAATTATTTTATTCCTGGGATCCACTGTGTCATTTGACATCAGTACTTCTCAAACCTTACTTCTGAAGTTCACCAACAGCAGACAAAAGAGAAGCCTTAAATTCCCCCAGGGGACTGTGGAGCCTGAAGCCCCGGCCAGCACACCCAAACTCTCTAAGAAATCTCCTGTGTTCTCTTAAAAATTCATGACAATTTTGCATTCTACTCCATGATTATCTGAGTTTCTTTTAATAAGAGGATGTTTAAAATTATTCACCTCGAGGAAAAACGATGCTGCTAAAAGAAATGCTGTGTTTATCTGGAGGCTTCAAGTACTTCTCCTTGGAGAAGTACCTGTAGGGTAAGATCCAAGCTGCTGACATACATCTCTCACTGGCTTGTTATGGTCTGGCCCCCACAAACCTTTCTGTTTTTCCTAGGACTCTTCCCCACACACTCCAGTCTCTAGGCCACCTGGACTCCTGTCTTTTTCTGATATGCCAGCTTCCTTCCAGCCTCTGGGAGGCCGCCCTACCTGTTGACAACCCACTGCCCCCAAAGGCCTTGAGGGAGATCAAACACCACCTTCCACATCATATCCTCCCTGCTGGTCCCTGACAGATATGACGTGAGAGGCAGCGTGGTGCCGTAAAAACAGCCTGGTGTTCAAATCCTGACTCTTGACAGTGGCAAGTCATGTAATTCCTCCATCTCATTTGTAAAATGAGTAGGCGGCACAATTCCTTCAAAGGGTTATTACGGGAATAAGCAATTGTGTGTGTCCAGCACATGCTTCCTTACACTCTTCCAAACTCCTATGGTACTTTATTTATACCACTCATTAAAGAACACACATTTGCATAGTCACTCTATAACGGCCTGTTTTCCCCAAATAGATCAGAGGTCCCCACACTCCACAAACTTCTTGTATTACTCTTATGATCACACAACGTGAAATATTTTGGTTATTAAATCAAGCACATTTATAAAATAATGGCCTGCTTTTCTAAATTTTCAATCCTATTAAGCTTTTTGAATACTGAGCGCATTCTCAAAAATACAGCTAATTATTTCCTCCCATGCCTAAGTCTAGGGACTTGGAGCTGGGAGCCACCCACCAAGACCATAAACACCTTGAGACTACAGTCCCGTCTCCATACTTCCCACAGCACCTTACTCAGCACCTCGCGCTTGGAACACACCTAGTAACTGCTTGTGGCATAAACAGAAACTTTCACACACATGATGGGGGAAGCCCTCTCCAAATGAGCTGGTGTGCAGAAAGGGGTCATTGTTATTGGGAGGCAGAGCTGGAAGCGAGCCCTTCTCCCCCCCATCCACGAGGAGCAGCACCCCCAATTACACCAGCTGGCCTCCAACTCCTGTGTGAGTCGATTAAAAAGCACCCTCTCTCCAGTGTCTGGAAACTCCTGGAAGGAAAGTTTGCCGCCCAAAGTTGGCTTTTGACTAGAGTCTTAACAAGAGGCCTCAGCAGGCTGTGGTGAGAGAGACAATGTCACTTAGAGGAGCAGCTTGAAGCGGCAGTTAGGAGAAGAATTATTTTAATGAATACATTTCCTTTCAATTGTATGGGAATATCAAGATCCCATTAGAATGGGGAAGCAATTAGAACTAATAAAGATGAATGCACAGTGCTCAGTGCATGCAGAATAACAAGCAGCCAACAAAGGGGCTCTGCAGAGCCTGCTCTAATCCAAGTGAACGGGCAGCCAGCAGAGGCGAAAAGCTCTGTTCAGCGCTCAAAGCCCCTGTGCCCCGACATTCTGATCACGGCCGGCAAGTGGCATGAGCTGGGTGTTGGAGGTGGGGGTTGCCCCCCAGCCCAGCCTCTTGGGGACTGAGATGGGCTGTTGGCGGCCCCTTGGCAACAGCCACTCAGGCCAGCGCCCTGGCTCCCGGCCAGCCTCTTGCCTGCCCCTCGCTCTGGGCCTCATTGTGTCCAGGTGGCAAATGCCTTCTCGCCAACTCTCCTTCGAGGGTTGGAGAGGGGGTGGGACAGTGGAGGAGGGAGTAGGGGTAAATGAGTAGGGGCCCTCTGCCCCCTGCATCTCTCCTCTCCCTTCCCCCGCTGGCCAGGGTCTGCTCCTCCTCTGAGTCTGGTGTTATGTTACAGACACTGGTGAGTCACAGGCAGCCAAACACAGAAGTACTGTTGCTTACACAATTGCTCTTCAAACAGTAACAAACAATTTTCATTATCCAAGTCAGATCGAATCATCCGCCTGGCCATCCTGCCTCAATCCCAGGCGCACAAACGGGACCCAAAGCCTCACGCTCTGCCCACTCTGCTCCAACAACACTGGGTTTCACTTTGCCTTGGCCTCCGGATAAGGGACAAAGCGCTTCCTCTGATCCCTTCTGTGAGCCGGATCTGCTGCACGGCTGTCAAGGCTGTCAGGACCAACAAGGAAGACACAAGGACCTAAGCAGCTTAGGACCAGCTCAGATGGGGGGGGGGGGGGGGGCGTGACATGTTACTCAGCACCTGGGAGAAGAAAGCGTTCAAGAGTTTGGAGGACTCCATTGCCAAGTTTAGAAGGAATCCAACCAGATAACCCTGGCTCCCCACCAAGTACTCACTGGCCTCAAATGGAGTGTCAGTGCTTGACATTTCTTTATTTAATCTCTTTTGGCCAGACAGTTTTTTCAACTAGGAATATGTAAGCTCATTCCGAAATGTCTGTATGAGAGGCCAGTCACACTCATTACTGGGATTTTTCTACCACTTCTCTTTAAAAAAAAATTTAAAAAAGTAACATTTTATACTTTTTTCTTAAAGGTGGAGCACTTTAAAAGCACATTTGCATTTAGAACCTTATTTGGGCCTCAAAATAGCCCTGGGGGATGTGCAAAGCAAGGTTTGTTGGGCCTACACACGAGGGTTAGTGGCCCAGAGAGGTTCGCTGTCCTGTGCAAGGTCACAGGTAGGTAAGGACCTGACTCAGTGCTCGGACCAACACCTTTCCCACACTCCCACACAGCGCTAGACATTCCAGGACAGATCGTTGTGCAATTCTCTTTCCAGCGCAACTCCAACCCCTTCCACACATTGAACTATACTAAGCACTGTGAGCTTTCTGAGCCTGCAGTCCAGGCTACAGAGGGTACCCGCTCAGGAAGGTTCTAACATAAAAGTCACCAAAGTGTTTCGCCATTCCCCAACCAAAGAGATATTCCTTGCCTCTCTTAACACCTTGGGTAAGTATTAAAAGCCCATCTAGTACATAGTAGGCACAATCAAAACTGGAAAGCCAACTATTCAGGTCCCTTCAGTATAACATTTAGCACCCAGGGACTGGCAAGTGCTAAAGCAAAGTCCATTTTCCTTTCATACTTTTTGCTGCCTCCTACACCTAAAGGCCTATTTGTTAATTTTAAAAGTCTTTATTTTTGTAACTTTAGGTATAATTTATATGCCATGAAATATACATGCATTAAGTGCACAGCTTGACAAGTTTTGACAAATGTATATACACACTCAAATTAGAACACAGAACATTTCCCTAGAAAGTTCTTGGATACCCCCTTCCAGTCAACACCATGCTACGCACCCCCTGTCCTAATTTCTACCACCATACATTAGTTTAACCTGCTTTGAACATCAGATAAATGTAATCATATTAGATGGATAACCTTTTGTTTCTTCCTCCTCCTCTTGTGGTAGTAGGGATTGAACCCAACTCTTTTGCACTAAACTATGGCCTCATCCCTTTTTATTTTTTGAGAAAGCGTCTCACTAAGACCCTAAGTTGCCCAGGATGGACTCAAACTTGTGACCCTTCTGCCTCAGCCGCCTAGAATGCTGGGATTTTAGGCATGCACCACTACATCCGGCTGTATCTTTTTTCTTTTGGTCAATGTGTCTGCCAGACTCACCCATGTTGTATCTGTAGTTTGTTCCTTTTTATAACAAGTATTACATTTTTCATTCAGTTTTTAAATCCAGCTATATTACTGCTAATTTTTCCCTCAAAATTCTTTCCATTCAATTTATCCCCGGCATGCTCCTTTCCATGTATGTGTCTCTGCATATTCTCCTGGCCATGCTTGCAATGCCAAAAACATATAAATGGATTATTTTATCCCTAGAACTATTCTTTTAGGTATGGGTGGCACTAGGTAGTCAAGCATATTGGTCACAAGCACAGGCACAAGTCACAGTTGGCAGATTTGTGTTTATATTTCCGGTCTAGCACGGAACAGATAGGTAGTTTGAGGCAGGTGATTTAACCTCTCTGTGACTGTTTTCTCATTTGTAAAATGAGGATAATAATACCTTCCTAATAAGGATTTGTGAGGACTAAATTACATTGTACCTAAAATGTGTGGCACAATGCAACTAATAATAGCCTCAAGCTAGGCTATAATAAACATCCTCCTTTTTCATTCTCATGCTTTCATTTTTTGTATTTGTATATTAATGGGGATATATATATGTCTTAAAGTTTTTAAAAGACATATTTCATGTTTATATCTAGAAAAGTCTGTCTGATACTTAAAATAAGCTGCTACTTCCTAAGGAAAAAAGTAAAGGTTTCTACCATTTATTCATTAACAAGTATATATTGAGTCCCAACTCTGGGAGGCTCTTCAAAAGAGTTAAGAACATGGCTCAAGCTTTTAGGATGTTTGGTTTGGGGAAGGTAAAAAGATAAAAACAAAAATAATTACAATACAATGCAAAGTGTGGTAAATAATAATAATAACAATTACCACCTATTAATGTAGTGATTAAGAGCATTGTCATACCATATGGGTTCAAATCCCAGGTGCATGATGCTGGGCAAGTTACTTAAGCTCTTTGTGTGTTACCTTGCTTGTAAAATGTGGATACTACTACTTACCTAGCAGGGCTACAGTATCAGCGCATAAAAAGTACTCAATAATCACAGTTAACATTTATGGAATACTCTATGTTTCAAGCACTGTGCTCAATGCATATGTACATTACTTTACATAACCTCTAAATACTATTATACCCACTATCACTACTGTACTATCGTACTGATAAAGCAGCTGAAGGTCAGGGAGTTTGGGTAATGTTCTCAAGATTACATAACTAGAAAATATCAAATGCCACAGGAAAAACACAAACATCTATAAAATGAGGATAATGAGAATCAAATGAATTAACATTTGAAAAGTGCTTAGAACAGAGCCTAGCCTATATACACAGGTGTCAAATAAATACAAATTGTTATGATTCAGAGATGATAGTAAATAAATTCCATACATGGTGACTAAGAAGACTTTGGAAAGGTGACGCCTCAACTGGACCCAGAAGAGTAGATAACTTACAATTTCCCTCTTATTGCCATACAACCTGCTGTCCTAATCCCCTCAAAATTATCCACTGAACAGTATTTCTGGATGCCTCCATGTTCCACTCCAGGTCCCAGTTCCTGTCTCCACCATAATCCTGCAAACTGGATTCCCAGCTTTTAGAAGGGTCCATTCCAACCCACCCTCTACACTGCCACCGGAGACTAAAGACAGGGACCTGGCCCAGACACTCTTTGCTCCCAGTATAGTCTTTCCCTATCGTGTTTAGAATCAACTTCAATTTCCCTAGCACCCTGGTTGAAGACCTGGCCTGGGGAGCCTTATTTCCCAGTCTTGATCCCCACGCACTCTGCGCTTGAGCCACAGGAAAGCACTCAAAATCAGAGCTACCCACATTTATAAAGAACTCCTGGGACTGGGGATTTAGCTCAGTGATTAGAGTGCTTGCCTTGCAAGCACAAGGGCCTGAGTTCGATCCCCAGCACCAAAAAAAAAAAAAAAAAAACCAAAAAAACTCCTTTACTACTTCATCCCTTACACACTGAAACATGACTTGAAGGAAAAAGCCCTGCTTACACCCCCTTTCCCCTCAGCTTTTCCAACCTGGAAAGTAGCACAAACCCATAACCCAGAGGGAACCGGAAGAGGGAGGGCTGCCCGCGGACCCTGGGCGCCATTTTGGCGGAGGTGGGCGGAGGTGGGCGGAGGTGGGCGGAAGTGGCCGGAGCGCGGGGGCGGACTGAGGCTGCGCAGCGGCGGACTGAGGCTGCGCAGCGGCTGCCAGTCTGGGGCGCCCGCGACGTTACAGCAGCGGTTCCCACGCTATGGCATACTTTCGGGCAGCCACAGAAGCTCCTCTGCCCTTGCACCCAGTACGCCTCTCGCCGTCCAACCTCTCCGTGGGGCTTTGTGCAGCGGCTCGCACGCCCCTCGGCCCTTGTACGCGCTGTTCTTCTGCCTGCCCGCAAACATGCTGCGGAATCCAGAGCGCGGGAGTGTCCCTCGGGCCGAGGGGGAGCAGGATGGCGGCCGTGACGGCGAGACCCAGGCCCTGACCATCTCTGGGAGGAGGCCTCGAGTCCCCTCCTGCGGGAGCGCCCCAAGGCGGACCTCGGCGCGGTGAGGGAGGAGAGGGCGCTGCGGGGCCCGTCCGCACCCGGAAAGGCGCCAAAGCCCTGACGTGGCGCCGGGCACCCCGCCGCCTGAATCGGACGGTGGCTGAGTTGGTGCAGTCTGTGCTGTTGGAGGACGAGAAGAGTCCCATCTCATGCTCCCAGACGGTGAAATACGTTTTCGGAGATTTGAAGGATCGGTTGTGGGAGATCATTGCAAGGGCCGCAGAGCACCTGCTACGTGCCTTTGGTTTCGAGCTCAAAACTGGACCGCAAGCACTACACTTTCCTGATCGACAAACTCAAACCTCTAGAGGAGGAGGAGCATCTAGGAGATGACCTCACACTGGGTCTCTTAGTGATGATTTTTTTTTTTTTTGGTGGTGCCGGGGATCAAACTCAGGCCCTTGTGCTTACAAGGCAAGCACTCTAATCACTGAGCTAAATCCCCAGCCCTCTTAGTGATGATTTTGGGTCTTATCTACATGAAAGGTAATAGTGCCAGGGAGGCCCAGGTATGGAAGATGCTGCGTCGTGTGAGGGTACTTCCTTCAAAGTATCACTTCCTCTTTGGGTACCCGAAGAGGGTTACGGAAGATAGGGTTGCAGCAGTGATACATCAATTACAGGCAGTTGCCTCACACTAGTCCACCAGAATATAAATTCTGTTGGGGGGGTCCCCGAAATAACCAGGAAATCAGCAAGACATAAGTCCTGGGGTTCATGACCAGGCTCCATGAGAAATAACCCCAGCACTGGCCATTGCAATATCTTGACACTAGCTGATGAGGCAGACAGGGGCAGAGCCAAAGCCAGGGCTGGGGCCAGTATGAGGGCTAGAGTCAGGGCCTGAGCCAGGGCTAGGGACTGTATGCGCCGCTGGTGAAGGCTGGTGGGAAGGTGGCCAACAAGGGCCCTGTGGGTAGGGAAGGGACCGTCTTGAGTCTTTAGTAAAGGCAGGAGGAGAGTCATTATTTCTGAAGAAATTGTGTAACATTTTAGGTTTTGTGTCTTGTTAGGTTGTATTACGTTTACTATACCGTTTAAATGTATATAAATGAAATTGGTGTGTTTTCTGTAAAAATTTTGTCATAGAATTTTGCTAGTTTTTAAAAATGGATTGAAAGCTATTCTGTGGTCTTGAAAAGATTCAGCATGGGAATGCTGTTATTTAAATCGTTTGAAGGATCTTAGCATTATGATGATGTAGTACTGGGGGAAAAAACAGCTGATTCAATGTCTAGCTTCCAAACACTTTTTCTCTGTTGTATATTTTTCTAAAAGACTGATATGTACCTTTATTTGCTTAGATGTTATAGTATCTAGAAAAACAAATTAGTAAATTAGATGTATACCCTGTACACTTAATAATCAAACACATGTTGAGCATCTTGGGTTTTTGGATGCACTGTTTTGGCATTTGGGGATAGGATACATACTACTTTTTTGTAGAATTGGGAAATATATAAATAAACCAGAAGTTACAATACAGCAAGTTGAAGATTACAAAGAACACCTAACCCAGTTGTGGTGACTGGTGAGGGCTACTCTAGGTTACCTTTGGTAAGTGCCCTCAGGATCCGGGAGATGGGAAGGGAGGGAGTAGAGCAAGGAGGTGGAGAGGGGATGTGGGGCATGGTACTTAAAATGTTTTAAAATCAGACATTCCTCAGTACCTTGATAAGAACACTTGATACATGGCAGACTTGGGAAATGCCCTACATTTGCCAGTGCTCTTGCTCTAGGCAGTTTGTTAGAGTGCACAATGATGGTGACCCATGGGTGTTTTGGCCTCTCCATCTCTCTCTCAACCTCTGTAAGTTTCAGTCTTCTACCAGAGCCCTGAGAGAGCAGTTCGTGTAACAAGTCTAAGATACTATATCGTATGATAGAGGGTGCATATGATGCCTCCTGCTACCAAGAAGTTACACTTCAAAATCTCTCCCCTGATATGAAGCACAGTGATCCTCCATGTTTCCATCTGCTGCTTTCCACCTGCCACCTCCCATTTGAGGGAGACCTGTAAACCGTCCCTAACATTCTTAATACCATGAAGAATCACATACTAGCAGATCTGGCCTCAGCAGTGCCTACCACCTGCACCCTAGGGGAGAAATCCTATAGAAAGAGTGTGTATAATAACTGGGAACTTACTGGAATGGAACTCACACCTGAGATGGAGAGGTCTGGATTGTGAAACTCTCTCCCTACTGCTGTCATAAAGGAAGAGTTGCCCTTTGTTCTCTTTGCTGTGAGTTTTCTACTTCTGGTTGTGTCCAAATAACATTTCCAAGTGTGTTTTAAAGTTGGCATGGAATATGGAGTACTTTAGGATACAGCCCCAGGGATCCAAGAAGTCAGACCAAAGCTATCAGCTTATAGGAAAAAAAGTCTAGTGCTGATTAAAAATGTGACTTCTAAGTAGTTTATAATTCATCAGACAAAACAAAAATATTGAGTGCCCACTGTTGTGCCAACAACTTTGTCACGTACCAAGGTTATTAAAATAGACTGAAGCTGAATGTGGTGGGCCACACCTGTAATTTTGCTACTGTGGGAGGCTGAGGCAGGAGGATTACAAGTTTGAGCCCAACCTAGGTGACCTAACAAGACCTGTCTCAAAACAAAAAAATTTTAAAAAGGGTTAAGGATGTATTTTGGGGTGAAGGCCCTGGATTCAATCCCCGGTACAATCGATCGATAAAATGGGAAGACTAGCTTTGCCCTCAAGGAACAATAATGATAATTTTTCGTGTTTGTATGTTCTCAGTGGCCCAGAGGTCAGTAGTCTGTGTAGCTGAAGGTTAAGATTATTTGATGATTTGCCTATGGTCACTTGGTTGGTAAAAGAGAATAAGACTACACCCCAAGTCTTTGCCCACAAATCCAATGTGTTTCATTCTAACACATTGTTGCCCATTCCTGGCCTTCAGTATATTGTGTGTGATTTTAGTTATCACAACTCCAAGAAACAAGTGAGGCATGTGTAACAATCTCCAGCTTCCACTGCAGTCTTTAAGGGCATGAGGTAGAGTAGAAATACTCTGCATTTTACCATGACAGAGATGGTGTTGCCCAAGGTCAGACGGTACATGGCAAAGACAGGCCTAACAACACCATTTATTAAAAATCTGAGGACCAAAGGTATTTTTCCCTACTTTTTACAGTCACATTGCAAAGCAGCTATTACCTAATCCTTCCATTTTACAGATACTAATAATAGTAATATTTGACATGTATTAAATTCCTAAAATGAACCAGCTGCTTTATGCTTTACGTGTGTTTTCATGATTTTCATAACAGTCTTACAGGAGAGATGTTGTCTGTTCCATTTTCACTAAGCAAATGAATTCAAGTTCTAGGAGTCTCACGGATAGACCAAGGGTTGGAGCTGGAGTCTGGCTGAGTCAAGAGCCTGCACTTGTCACTATTTTACATTTCTTTCTTGGGACTCCTTCCAGAGTTGGGTATCTGTCACCTGCCACATCTTTGTTCGGACATCACCGTCTCTCTGGAGATACAAGGGCCGTGGAGCCAAGATAATTATGACAAGATGCTGGTCTGCAGCAGGGTAAAAAGGAGGCTAAAATAAAGATGGAGAATTATCTGTGAACCCTGATACCAGTTCTGCCTGCTTTCTGCTCGCTGTTCTCAGAGAGCTGACTACATGCTGAATGTGTAATTTTGCTCAGTCTTAGCGTATTTTGCCCTTAGTGGCTATATTTCCTCAGTGTTTAGTCTGCCCTCTCCTGTAAGCCTCAAATTAGTCTTTCATGCCATTGGAACAATCAAATAACACTTGTGGACCTGTAAATGTGAATTCCAGTGTTGTTTCCAGATGGTATGATGGCTGTAGAACTCCTTACCTTGCCACAGGATGAAAAGCTTCCCACATCACCAATGCCATCTTCAACTCAGAAGTACTGAGAATGGCCTCTGGGCCCATGTGTGGACAGACATGGCCATGGCAAGGCCAAGAGATGGGTTCCCCTGGTGCTTGTGGCCATTCACAAGAGGGAGAGGGAAGACCTAGATTCCCCATCTCCTTCCCCTTCAAAAACACATAGAACTAGATCTTCTTGGGCAAAACAATGTGTGTGTTGGGGGCAGGAAGGATTGAGAGAGTGATGGCAGATGGATTACCCTAAATCATAATTACAGTACAAGCAGGAAGTCAAGCTAGTGAAACAATTCCCTTGAAAGTTCTGAACATGTCTTGGGCCATGGGAAACGTCTCAGTTTGGCCACAGACTCTGCAGGGATCTTGACACTGGAGCTGAGATTTCTGAGGCGCTGGAACCTGAGGACGATTACAGTCCCAATATCCAGCAGGCACACAGTGATCCAGAGGTGGCAGCTCATTTGCAGCCTCTGCAAATCAGGTCTCAATTTGCAGGCTCAATCAGTTTCCACAGAGGTAATTATGCTCCATGCCTTGGTCATGGGGGCAACTGATACTTGTGCAAATTATTCCTCAAACTGTGCAGCCCAGCAGAGATGGCAATAATTAACCTCCCAGCAGAAACAGTGTACTGACCGAGCAGGTCAGGTATTCTGGAAAGTGCCCTCATCAAGGCCTTTTAAGAATCAAGACTGTGACCTTGAATGAGGAATGTTAGTCTGAGGAACAAGATCTAAGAAAGTTTGGTGGGTGATTGGAAAAGGGGTCAGCTGCAATCTATACCCCAGATGCCGGCCTACCTACCAGCTAATGTCAGACTGGCCAGTTCCCTGGCCAGTCGTTACCAATAACAGTGGCAGCCAGAGTTTATTAAGCCTTTGTGCCAGGCCTGGTGCTAAGTATGACAACCACATGGTCTCCTGCATCTGCACACACCCTGTGTGGTACTGACTTAGCACTGCCAACAGTAGGATGCTGTGAGGTTTATATCTAGATGTCCCCAAGAGCCTCATGCGCTCATATGTGGGGCTTTGGGATGGCGATTGGGTTATAAGGGCCAACAGCTGGCTTGGTGTTAGGAGTTGGGTTGGTTGGAAGAGGCGGGTCACTGGGGGCGTGGCCTGGAAGGTGCATCACACTTGGCCACCCCTCCCTTCATGCTCTCTGCTTCCTGGACGCTGTAAGTGAGCAGCTTCTCCTCCTCAGTATCCTGCCCGGCCGTCCTGCCTTGGAGCCAGCCAACTACGGACCGAAACAGCCAAAATAAACCTCTCCTCTTTTAAATTGAGCTGTTGGGTATCTTGTCCCAGCAACAAGGGAAGCAGCTAAGACAAATAGTGTAATGAACCACAGGAAAGAAGAATCCCAGACTTTCAGTGGACAAGTTAAATAACTTGGTCAAATTCACAACATAACTAGTGGAGACAGACCCAAGACTTGAACCTAAATCTTCTTGCTGGTATTACACCTGCTGGTCCTCAGAGCATTCCTAGGAAGGAACCAAGCTCCTGTTGGGAAAGTGGGGCTGGGAGGGAAGGAAAGAAACCCACTGCACTGCCCGTTTATATCATCCCCTGATATGGCTTGTCTGGGCCACACTGTGTGAAGAGGAATTATCTTGGGCTGCATATAAAATACATAATATAATTAATGTAGCTAATAACAAAATGTCCTTCATTGTTCTTATTTGAACTTCTTAAGTTATTTTACAAAATAACACAAGCCCAAGTTTAAAAATTAAATAAGAAAATTTACATGTCTGTTTGGTAACAGTAAACTCCTGTCTTCACAGGCATATACACTTGTAGGTAGTTGAAATATTATTGCTAATCGCTGTGTTTTACAGGGCAAGTTGCACAAACACAGGTAACATCTGGCACGTGGGATTTCGGTCTGACTGATTGTGTGTGGTAGACGTAGGAGGCAGTTAATGCTACACTGTGCCTTCCGCTACCCAACATCCCATTGTCACCTATAGCCCTACGCAGTCTGCGCTTGACCACCATGCAATCATGGGAAATGTCACTAAAAAGGACATAAAATATTCAAAGTTTCCAAGCAGGTGGGGCTGCACTACCAGGCTACTGCATGCAGCCACAGGTCTCAAGTTGGACACGCCTGCCCTAAGCACCGTGGCTGGAGGGTGGAGGTGGTAATAAGGGCCAGGAGCAAGTTGGCTTCCCTGGCTGTAAGATTCTACGTGGAACGGGAGCTCATTTTTGCGGGAAGATATCTCTCAGACACCTCCCAGACCTGCTGCAGTAGCCCTGTGTGTCTGAGGTCGGGAGCAGCTTGGGCAGCCTAAGAGGCCATAAACATAGAGGAGGCCTCCTGAAATGGGGGGTTTCTGGCCTCTGGAGCAGAGATCTGCATTCCAATCTCACTTCACCTGTGATAGCAAGGTGGCTTGAGCATGGTACCAAACTCTCTGAGCTTTGATATTCTGGTCTTTATTAAAAAAAGACAGTGTTACCTACCTCAAGACTCAGTATCCAGTGCATGGTAACTTGTTATCATGAAATGCATTCACTTGACAAATACATGGTGAGCATCTTTTCAATAGCAGGCACACAAAGAAGTGGTGAGATTATTGTAGAGAAAAAGTAGACAAACATCCTTACCCTCAGAGAGCTTGCATGTGTTAACATAAGGAGACAGATATTGCCAGACATGGCAGCACACACCAGCAGTCCCAGCGTTCCAAGAGGATTTCAAGTTCAAGCCCTGCGTGGGCAACTTAGCAACTTAATGAGATCCTGTCTCAAAAAATTTAAAAAAACAAATGTCTGGGGATGTAGCTCAGTGTGAAGGCCATGTATTCAGTCCCCAGTATAGCAAAAAATAAAAAAGCGTTTTAAATGTACGGAGATAGATAATAAACAAGTATAATACATAGCATGCCAGGGGATGATGTATGTGGTAGGGAGAAATAAAGTAGGAATTGAGGACAGTGCTGGGAGGATGTACAGTCTTAAGGAACTCGGGGGAAGAAATCTCATTGAGAGGTGACATTTGAGTCACAACTGAAGACCATCAGCAGTGGGGAGGGCTGGGGAAGAGGTCCTGGCAAAGACAGCTGCAGGGGTGGAGGCCCAGAGCGGAAGCAGGCCGGGCATATTCTGAGAAGCCACTCTAACAAGAGTACTGAGCGTTGGGCTGGTGGCAGGAGAGAGGTTCCTCAGCACTGGTGGCAGGGCTGGCATGGGAACCCAGGATGAGGAAGAAAGTGCTCATGCGCTGACCACAGGTGGGCACTGCACCTGAGCTCTTGTCAGCCCAAGTTTCCACCAAGCCTTGAAGGGGAAGGCAGGTAAAATATTCCTGCTTCATAGCTTTGGTTTTACAAATGCTTCTCATAGGAACATTGGAAGGTTTCATTGAAATATAAAGAACATGAATTTTGTACAATATTGGCACCCAGAGGCAACCATGGTTAACAGTGTAGCATGGTTGTCTATCTCTAGTGTATCTGGTTTTCACTTCTCTGGGTATAAATGATTTGTTAATGCCTTAACTGTGAGGTACAGCAACACTGATCGCCACCCCGTGTGACACGCAGTATTTCTGAGCGTTCCCCATGGGACATCTCACATGACGTCACAAACGCATCTGTGCCCTGCTGTCATGACAGGGCTTGTGAAGGCCCATGAAAGGCCCCTCTGCCTGGGCTGCTTCTGTGGGGCCCCTGGGCCTGTGGCTGCTGCCCCCACCAATACCCCTGGAGTTCTGGAGAGATGCTGAGTGCCACGTGAGGTTGATAAGAGTCCTTCTCCTCAACTCTGTGCCAACTTATGTTACCTGGACCCCAAAGCGACAATTCCTGAGCCCCTCGTACCTCTTCAAAAGGCTTTTGTCCTTGCTTTCTGGCTTGCAGCAACTAACTCATCAACTTCAACTGAAAACAGCCACCTCCAGGGGGACCAGTTCAGGCTCCCTCCCTCCACGATTCTGCTCCCCAGCCTCAGGGAAGAAAGCAAGAAGGCGCAATCCCCTCTCCCAGGGCCCCCGCTATCTGCACTATCTGCGGTGTTGAACCAGAACAGTTAACATCTGTGTGCAGGCTGACAGTGACTATCTGGTGTTAGGTTTGTGTTGATTTTCCCAAAACAAAACGGAAGTCTGCCCCAGGGGTGGACTAAATTTTCTACTTCTAGCAAACTGCTAGCAACTTTTCCCAGCTTCTCCTCATCCCATTTTCTAAAACCACAGGGTGCAACTCAGCCAGGGATGTTATCAAGTGTTAAAAATGGCTAGAATTTAGCTGAAGGCTGGAATAGGGAAAAGGATTCCAGGCAATGGAAACAACTGCACTAGCAAAGGCAGGGTAGCAGGGGTGTGCGGTGTCCTGGGAATGAGGAGGGGACCCCTTGGGCTCGAGCCACCAGTGGGTGGAGGAGAGAAGAGGACACCGTGGGTGGAGGTAGCCTCTGGGGCAGTGGCAAAGGGCGAGCACATGGCAGTGCTTTAGGAAAAGGGACTGGCTGGTTGTGCAGCCCGAGGGCCAAGCGGGAGACCTTGGCAATAGCCCAGATGAGAGTAGATGACAGCCTGACCGCGGCAGTCATTAATCAGAATAGCTGGATGCTCAGGGAGGGCTGGTTTGGGGGCAAGAAGGTGGATATGGTTTCGGGCACACTGTGTTTCAGTTACTCAATTGGATATCAAATGGACACTTAGAAATGAGGCAGAGGAGGGACACTGAGGCTGGGTTGTCTTCTCCAGGACATAGTAAAATCATGGCCCCATCTCTCTTCTCACTCTAGGATAAAGAGAGGGTCCTGGGGGTCCCAGGCAGATCACCGTGGAGTAGGATCACCTACTGGAGGCTGGTGCAGGACGCCTTTTAGATCCACTTGTACAAATAACCTGGCAGGTACAGAGAACCCTCAGAAGGTACAGCATGGCCAGGGCATTGAGAACCGGGCACAGAGAGCCTCAGGTTGCTCCAGGTGGGTGTCAACAAGGGGATGGCTCTAAAAAGAGAACTATGAGCAACAGCATCACACCCCAACGGGAAAGAGTCATCGCAGACCTAAGTCAAGGCTGAAGTGGGCCAACTTGTAGGATTCCAGGATTAGCAGCCTTCCTTTCCCTTCTTTATTAGCAACGCTCCTTGCTTAGAATGGAACTTTCCATCAATTCCATCGCCTTTCAACAGATCTGAGATATTTTCACTACGCAAGATATATCCTGAAGGGAAGAGGTTGTCACTCAGGGAGAAGCCACACATTCAGACTTCTCCAGGACACTAGGCACACACGTGCTTGCTATGTGTGTAGGCATATCTCCCCTGACCCCACAGGAAACGGAAAGGAACATAATCATTTGCCAATTACTGTACACCAAGTACTTTGTTTGGACAGCAACAGTTGTGAAAGAAAGAGATTATTTTCCCATTTTATAGGAAACTGAGGCTCAGAAAATATTTGCCCAAAATCACAAGGCCAGAAAATGGCAGAGAGTTCCTAACCCAGGTCTGACTGCACTTCATGTTATCCTTCATCGTTCATGTATGTGTGTGTCATGGATTCATACATACCTGCAAGTATCACCCGCTCCAGACATAAAATCCCCATAGGTTATAAGAGCCTGGAGTGCAGCGAACTTCATTTTCTTCACTGATGTGTCTATCCTAAGAGCTTAGAAGAGGGTCTGACATATAGTAGTCACACAGTCGTTATCTTTTTTGTTTTTGTGTCACTGGGGATTGAACCCAGGGCTGTCACACTGAGCCACATCTCCAGCCCTCTGTTATTTTGTATTTTGAGACAAGACCTCCTTACGTTGTTAAGTTGCCAAGGCTGGGTTCAAACTTATGATTCCCTTGCCTCAGACTACTAAGATTACAGGTGTGCACTACTACATCCAGCTCTTAGAAAACACCTTGTCATTGTCATTAAGTGAACTGAATGGATACACACACATGACATTCACTTGTACATATATGTACATCTACAAACACTCTCCCCTTCACAGTCACTTGTGTACAGATTAAACCCGCCACCTAGACGGAGACCCTTGGTGCTCAGGACCCAGCTCTCTAGGCTGGTCTGACTGGCCTGTTTCTGGAGGAGTGACGTGACACCATCCACCCCAAGGTGGCCTCCCTAGTCTTCTTCCTCAGCAGGTGACCTGCTCTCTCTTCAGCCTTAACACAGCTCATCTCCTTCTCTTCTTCGCTCAGTCAAAATAAAAGAATTTTTTCCAAAAGATCTCTACTAAGAGAGAAGGCAGAGAAAAACAGAGCAAGAGACATCAAACTTTTGCATGGCCAAGTGCAGAGCTGATTCTTATCCTGAGCTATCCCCTCAGGTCTGGCCACAATTCTGCTTCAGCTGGTGGGTGAGGGGCTCCCAGAGTGCAGGCCCTGATTGGATGCACTGCAGGAAGCTCAGATGCCAGCCCCAGGGAGGAGTCCAGACCTCCTTGGCCGGGGCTGGTACAGCTGCTCAGTCCAAGGTCCTCGCTTTCTCCAGGTCCTGCATCTGCCGCTGCTCTCAGGGCAAAGCCCCTACTGCCGTGCAGGCCTAGAGCTAACTACAGTTTCACACCCTCCTGCCATCTGCTGTGCCCTCAGCTTGTCAGCCAGGCTGCTCCAACCCAGACCATTCACTTGGGCAGTGTCAGTCCCTACTTGAAACCTCAGTTGGTCTTCGTTCTTTCCTAGAACCCTAACACTCTGCCTGGGTGGCGTCTGCTCCCTCTCAGTTTCCTCCCACTCTGCCTCTCCATCAGGTCTCCTGCTCTATTCGCAAAGTGGCTCTGAAGGACAAACCAAAACCTAGGAAATAATCCACTCCTTCCCAGTCCTGATTACTTACACCCCCACCTCCACCTCCCCCCACCCACATACACACCAGCCCATCCCAAGGCTCGGTTCATCCAGAATCCTCAGATGAGTCCACATCAGACTCCAGACCAGTGCGTCAACATCACCAGGGCCTCTGGATTAAGATGTGGCTTCCTGAGCCCACCCCAAACTTGCTGAATCAAACTCTCCATGGGTGAGACCCAGAAGCCAGCACTTTTGACAAGCTGGGGAACAGTTCTTACAGCCCAAAGTCCAAGAAGCACCACCCCAAATCTCCTAAATTCCATAGACAACCCAGTGCACACATAACAATAACAACAGCTAAAACATTTATTGAACACTTACTATGTGCCAGGAAGTAGTTTCATGTCTTAACTCACTGAACTCTTATAGTGACCCTGTGAGGGAGACATGTTAGCATTGCCACTTCATAGCAACTTTCCCATGTTCACAGCCAGCCAGTGGGAAAGTCAGGAATGGAACCTAGGTCCTGTGACTTTGGAGCCCGCACATGTCTGCCACGCTTTCTCTAGCACAGACGAGTGCACATCCATGATGGCTCCAACACCTACCACACACAGCATCCCCACCTCTCAGATCTCACCAGAGCTCAGGGTGTTGGAGGGGCTTCCAGCTTCCCTCTCACCCCACGTCCGGCCTATACATAGCCAAGCCAAGAGCCAGCAGCCACAGCCGGCAGGCCCAGGGAGTTGGCGAGTGGCAGCTCCAGGACTTTGGCAGCCCTCGGGCCCCACAACCCAGCCCTGCCCACTGTGGCGAGTGTGCCGGCAAGGTCCCCACTGCCAGGGCCCCTGGACCTGCCCACCGGCCCCCACTGCCCAGTATGCTCTGGCTCCCTGAGCCCCAAGCCCCTGACGGGGCCCTCCCGGAATGCTGTGGCCAGAGAGCAGATGTGCTTACAGCTTGCTCCAAAAAACTAGTCTTCTTCGGAATCCTGCCACGGGGAGAAGGGCAGGGACTGGGGGAGGGATGGAAAAACAACCCAAATGCCATAATGCAGAAAAGTGATCCAAATAAAAAGCAGGAACCATGTATCTGGAAGGGATAAACTGAAGAGGAGTGGCGCGGCATTGTGCAGCGTGGCCGAGAGGCTGCCAGCCTTGGCGCCCAAGCAGGCGCTGGGCAGCTGCCACAGCCGGCCACCGAGCTGCTCCGGCCAGGGCTGGGCCACGGGAAGAGCGGGGCCGCCACTGCTGTTTCTCTCTCTGTCTCTGTCTCCCTCTGTCTCTCTCTATCTCTGTGCCAACAGCAGCCTCTGCCTGGGGCTTCGAGCGCTGTACCCTGCAGCCCCCAGAAGGACACAGAGAGGAAGTGGAGTCTCCAAGGGGGCCTTGAGAGCCCCGATCACCCCACAAGCTGTCAGGGGAACTCTTGTCCCTGCTTACTGCTGGAGACCCTGGAAGGGGCCAGAATGGTGCCCGAACTCATCGGCGTTCTGAGCATAGGGAGAAACGTGGTTTCTCAGAATAAGGCTTGGAAGTTCTGACCGTGGAGAGAAAGAGACGTGAAAGAAATATTCTTGAGCCGCAGAATGCAAGATCAAAGCAGGTCACTCATTCTTACAGAGCCCAAATCTCCTCACAATAGAACGGGCGCAATTAAGCTTCCTTTGCGCACTGCAAGGTCAGACAAGACTGATAATGACTGTGCAGAGTGCTTGTAAGCAGCGCCACTCTCAGCTGCCACTTCCCTGAGGAGCTGTGTCCTGCCTGCAGAATTGACAGTCTTCACATATTGGTGCACATATTTCTGAGAGGTTGGTAAGTATCATTCCCATTTTACAGATGAGGAAAGTAAGACTCCAGGGAGTTCAGGAACTCTTCAAACTGGTGGGTGTGGGAGTCTGAGAATGGAGCCCAGGCCTCTCCCCTAAGCCACACTGCTAGAGGGCACAGTACAGAATTCATGTATGGCAGCCCAGTGGGCGAGGACAGGCAGTGCCATGGTCGCTGAGCCAGGAAAGGGGCAACATCCAGAAGTCCCAGAAGACCACACTGGCTGGGGGCGCTGGCAGCAGGTAGCAGGGACTCTGGGCCTGGGCCAGAGTGGGAGGCTTGGTGGAGTGAGGTGTGCCCAGACCAGGAGGAAGCGGAACTGCCGGTGTCCAGGACAGCCTGGAGGTCACACGGCGACCAGGCAGCCAGTACAAGGACAGCATCCAGGTGCCTGGGGTGCACAGGGGCTGTGGCTCACCACGGGGGAGATGGCCAGGCAGGGCCCCGGGAACAAAGCAGGAGCCAGGAAGTGGGTCAGCAGGTGTCGTATTATTGAGACAGGTGAGGGGCTGGGTTGTTAACAGGCAGCCAGAGATTTAAAATAAAATCCTAGGAATGGAATCCACAGCCATCACCCAACTGCCCTGTGAGCCCGAGAGGGCTTTGCCAGCCTCGGCACAGAAGGCCGGCTGAGGAGGGGCTGGAAGCCCTCCTTCTGGCTGTGTGACCTTGGAGTACATGCCTAACCTCTCTGTGCTCGAGAGAGACAGACCTCACACGAGCAGAGCGCAGGACAGTTTCAGCCAAGCCACTGCTCCGTGACCTCTCTGGTGGAGCAGCAGCTCCCTTCCCAGCGCCCTGCAAGCCCGGATGTGTCCCACGCACGCCTTTCTGACAACATGACCACTTCGTTCCAGTGACCAACACGTGTGTCTGTGGCCCCACAGGACTGTGGGCTTCTTAAGGGTTCCCTGTCACAGTGCGGAGAGACAGGCAGGAAAGCGAGAAAGGAAGGAGCCACAGCAGAACACTGTCAAGGGGAGTCCCTAGCAGCCAGTGCTTGATACGGGTCTTAACAGAGTGAAATATTAGGCTCATACTTTTTCCTCAAAGAAACCAAAGGTCTTCCCAGCTCCTAATGCTCAGGCTTAGCCATAACAGTCTCCAAATGTCAGAAGAACTCTCTTGACAACGTTTATTCATTCATTCCACAAACATTTGTTGAACAATACTCTGTGCCAGGCTGGAAAGCAGAAAGTAAAAAGACATAGCCTCTGTTCTCAAAGGTCTAACTATGATACATATAATCTGTGGCCATCTGGAGGATTCTATGGGATTTCATAAAAGAAACACCAAATTCATTCGGAAGGGAACAAAGAAAGAAGGTTGCCAGGTGTGGCTGTGCAGTTTGCGCACTGCACAAGCCAGGGTGGCCCCCAGAGTTGTGAAATGCAGGGCCCCAGTTCTCCTAGGTCAGAAGCCTCTGAGGCTTGTTGCTGCCTTACTGCAGTCCCCAACTCCAGTCCATCCAACGTCCCAGGAGCTCTTTCTCCTTCTCTGGCTCCTCTCCTCGCTGAGGATTCCTTTGTCCAGCCTTCTAGAGGTTTCTTTAGGAAAACTCCCCGGGAGCTCTTGCTGTCCCCTTTCTGCTGCCAGCTCTATAAAGCAAGCTGGCTCCTCTCGGAGATTTACATTTTTTGGGAAGTGTGATTCATGGGGAAAGAACTCTTTCCACAGCCTTCTAACCTTTGATGTGACCCCCAAAAACCTGTAGCTAATACAGAGCGATCTAAATCTCACAAAGCTCATAAACAGAAGAGCCCACTGCACTGGGCCGTGAAAAAGGCCTCTGGCTAGCCAGCTCCTGCCACCAGCTGGACGAGCACCCCCTCCCACCCTCAGTTGGCAGCCCCGCCCTGGGCCGAGCCCTGCTGGAGCTCCCTCTCCCTCAGGGCAGCAGCCGGGGACCCTGCCAAGGCCTCCTGCGGCCACGGTCCCTTGTGGGTCCTGGAATCCCTGCCCCTCCAGACCTGGCAAGAGAGACCTCTGTTGTTGAGCAAGAGGGAGAAAAGCCGGAGAAACAGATACCCCAAAGACAGCCTTGTTGATGGGAAGAACAGCTGGGACCAGAAAGACACTTATAAATTACAGGTGACCCATGGAGGAGGCCGTGCCAGGTGCGGACACAGGCAGCAACAGGCGTGGCTCAGGCTGAGGTTTCTGGAAGTTTCCTTGCAAAACAATAGAAGTAAAATCTATTTTTTTCCCAATGAAAACAATGTTTTGGGGGGGACCAATGTATCGGTGACCAATTTAATGGAATGATGTGCCCATTTTCTATGTCGTACACCTTTCTAAAGCAGGATACAGAGCAAGCACAGATGTAGCTCAGGGGTAGAGCCCTTGCCTAACATGCATGAGGTCATAGGTCCCAGAAAAAGCAAGCTAGGTTGGTAAGCAGAAGCGGGGTGGTAATGAAGTAGTATCAGTGAGATGCTTCACAGTGCCTGGCTCATAGCAGGTGACCAAGTACAAGCACAGCAGGATGACAATACTCCTTTATGACTGGAACAATGGCAGAAACAGGAGCCGAGAAGGGCAAAGGGCAGGCAAGACCGTCTCCAGGCACGGGCTGAAGGTCACCCGCCCATGCCCAGCGGCCCCAGGGCCCCAGGAGCCCTCCAGCTAGAGTTTCCGGCAGAAGTCAGTCGCCTGGCTGTGCAGAACGACATTTGTACTCCTGCAGCTCGTGCTGAAAATAGCCCACTATACAACTGGCCTCAAAGGCAGAGAGTGGGACAAAGCAGTGTCAAAAGCAAAACAAGGGTGGCTTCAGGACATCCCATCCAGGACCTACCTTTCTTCCTTCCCCCCTGCCCTGTTCCCCACAGCAAATGGGAAGTCAGCAACTCAGGAAACAAGTTTCTCTTCCAGGTTGGGGCCTCCCAGCAGGAGGGTCTGGGGCCACTGCAATCTCCGAGGCCGGAAAATGGAGGCCAGGCTGGCTGCCAGCTACCCTGTCCTGGTCTTAGCAACCCTGCCTATTCCTGGTGCCTCTTTCTAGCAGGTAGGCAACATGGACACTTGGCCCAGACTCGGGGCAAGATGGGAGAGAGAGTCCCCTTCCTGGTCCTCTGGGGTGGTGTCTGCTCCCTGGAGAGTCCTTCCAGAGACTTCTCTGTCCCCCTACAGCCAGGGGTGTACCAGAAGGGAGACATGGCAGGAACTTTGTTCTCACCCCCAAGCACTGAGGCTGGGTTGTAGGAAGAACTAGGCCACGTCCTGCTGGGAGCCACCTAATGGGTCTCACATGTGGAGTGAACCTCTGTACCCCTGAAACCCCACCCTTGGCAATGAGGCCCCTGCTTTTTCAGCTTGGTGACCTCACGCCCAATACCTGATGAGAACTACACATCCCACCCCCAATTTTCCCTCCTTCATATTCACCAAATTCTCACTTTCTCGACAGACGGGAGAACCTAAAAGACCCCTCTGGGGTGAGTGCAGGGTCTTAGCACTAAGGGACAAGCTCTGAGGACATCTACACAGCCCAGGTTTACTGCGTTTTCTCGAGGTTTGATGGTTTGGTTTGTTGACTTATTTTGCAGGGCTGGGGTTGGAACCAGGGCCTCATGCATGCTAGGTAAGCTCTTGGTCTCTGAGCTACCCCACAGCCCTCCCATGCTTAACTAACTCCAGGGTAGTGAGGAGACTGCTTGTCGCTTACCTGTGGTCATCATCCGTCACCCCTTTGAGCCTCAATGGCCTCATTCGTGAAATGGAGACAATAACAATGTCTCCCACGAGGTTGTTGAGAAAAGTATATGAGAGAGATGAGAAAGTGCTTTCCAAACTGCAGGGTCCTAATGACCTTATAATCACTGTACTGCTGCAAGTCCACAAAAGCAGCCACTATCCTCTGGAAACTCCCCCAAAGCCTATGCGAGATTTTCAGGGCAACACCACCAGACCTTCCAGCCTGGAGTCTGTCTCCTGGCACTGTGACCCCATGGTGGAGAATGGATGCGGTGAGAGGGCCACAGCGAAGCCAGTGCCTCACCGACATTGCCTAGTGACTTTCAGCCAGATACTAATTGTGACCCCCTAGGAAAAAGGGCAGCTCCCCACAGAAAGGCCGCACTTCCTCAGGGATTCACACACACCCCCAAGCCAGAGACACTGAGAAATAGGGCTGGCTGTAGCCAGCCTGAAGTCACATGGTTTGCTCAAAGCCAGCCCACAAGCACGGTTATAAGTGTGACACTAAAGGAAACTCATCTTAGGTTGGGGATTTAGCGCTGGGGTTAGAGCGATACCCAGCACCAAAAAAAAAAAAAAAGAGAGAGACTCATCCCTAAGTCAACTGTGGTAGTGCATGCCTGGACTCCCAGCACTCTGGGAAGCTGAGCCAAGAGGATTCCAATTTCAGGCCCAACCTGGGCAATTTAGGGATTTGATGAGACCCTGTCACAAAAGAAAAACTTTTAAAAAGGGCTTTGAATGCAGTTCAGTGCAAAGGTCCTGAGTTCAACTCTGGTATTGAAAAAAGAAAGAGGAGGAGGGGGAGCAGGAGGAGGAGGAAGAAGAGGAGGAGGTGGAAGAGGAGGAAGAAGAAGCCACCCATTCCAAGAGTCAAGTCCAAGGTCCTGCCTCAGCCCAAGAACCTGACTCAGAAGAAGCCAGACAGACAGAAGCCGGAGAGCAGCTGTTGTTTGTTGAGTCTGTGCTGGATGCTTTACATCCATTTTTCATTGCATCATTTTTTCAGATAAGACTGACTGTATGTAATTTTCCTGAGGCTGCTCAGTTAGTAAGTAGCAAAACTGGGTAAGATATGAATCAGGGTCTGATTGAGGAGTGGAGCTCATAACCTCTCTACCTACCCAGTGCCTGCTTTGTTTGGGGACCAGCCCAAAATGTCAGAGTGGGCTGGTAGCTTCTGGGCAGGGTCCCCAGCCACCCCAGGAAGAGGAGAGAGCCGCAGAGGAAAGAGAAAGCTGTTGGCTCCCGGCAGCTGCAGCTCTGGCCCCCCGCCAACTCTGCACACCCCAGGCAGAGACCACGGGGCCGCCCTGCCCTTGCGCCCCGCCGGGAGAAGTGTCAAGGTTGGCTTGCTCCAGAACTTGGCTCTGAACCCAGGGTAGGGACTCCAGAAGGGGGAGATGGCGTCTGCTGCGGTGGGTCTCCCACTTCCCTTCTGCTGCAAGCTGAGCAACCCAGCCTATTTACGGAACCCATAGGATGCTGCTCCTGGAGAGCAATTTGGGTTGAGGAGGACGCAGCGCTTCAGATTTCCGGTGCCACATGAGCTGCGGGGAAGATGCTGAGTCATCACCCCAGGGCAAGGGTCTGCAGGCTCTCCCGTGCCCCGCCGGGCCCGCCACCTCTGTTCTTGTCACCTCCTAGGAAGGGGCAAAGGGTGAGGTAGCCTGGACCGAGCCAGAGGATGAGGAGTGTGGATCGAGTCTTGTGGTTTTTGTGGGGACGGATCACCCCAAAGGAATTCTTCTGTCCCTTTATTACAGAAGTCATACGGACACATCGCAGAAAATTTGGCAAATAGAATTCTCTGGAGTTGCACAACATGGCCACTGGTAACATTTTCAAGAATGTGGATGCAGAGTCCCCGCCACTTGTCCTGCCATCACAATAGTCTTTCCATGTCCCTGTGCAGCTTGCCTGGCCGCCTGCACACTGCAGGGGGGTGTGTCCTGGAGGGGAGGCCGAGGTCTTCACCTCTGATTTGAGAACATTGTGCTTGAAGTTTCTCGAAAGTGGAACATGGAATCACATTTACTCAAACCTTTCACAAACCACCAATTTTGAAAAGAAAATTACATGGATTCAGGGCTGATCCAGAAAATCCAGGCAGCCCTCAGTTTTGGCAGATGGAGAAGGAGGCCTGTGGGTGAGGGAGGCACCACTGGGGTGGGGTTGGGACACCTGCCCTGGGCTCAGGACCCCCCGCCCAATCAGGCCTGCTTACCTCCCCTGCCGGATCTATGATTGCAGAGCTCCTGGGCCAGAGAGATGCAGGAAGAGACTGGTTGTGGGCATGCTGAGTTAGAAACCAAGGAGCCTCTACACCTGCCTGCTGTCATTTCCGGAGCCTTCCTGCTCTTGCTAGAGGTCTGACTGGGGAAGGCACCTGCCTGCCCTGGCCACTGCTTGGGATGCAGCACAGAGTCCCGTCCATCCCAGCTTGGTGCGCCCTACTCCCCAGCCTGCACAGGCAGCCTCGCCCACGCATGCTCTCAGGTGTTTGATATTTATCACAGGCTGCTGAACGCATCATTTAAGACCTGCTGCACAGGAAGACACTCCCTGCCCCTGGAAGTTTACATTCCGCTTCCTGAAGAATTGAAAGCAAGGACAGCCGGCCTGGGGATCAATGGCTCTCCCTCTGGTCAGAGCTACCTGGGGCTGAGCGCTTCACTGCCTCCCTACTACTTGTTTCACAAGTAATTGACTTTCTTTCACCTTTTTAACCTCAGCTTCTTCATCTGCAAAATGGGGTTAATCTAATTTACACTGCAGAGTTGTGGTAAGGACCAGAGACAATATATGTAAAATGCCAGACATTTGGTCGGCCTTCACGAACAGTAGCTATCATTAAAACAGCACAAAACACATGCAAAATGCAAAAGGGACACCACGTAAAGGTCAGAGCATTGGAGGGGTGAGGAGCAAACAGTTCTGCTAGGGCAGAGATTCTCGCCCCTGGCTGTTAGCATTACCTGGAGACCTTTATGTTCTGCAGGTGCCCAGGCCCTGACCAATTAAACCAGACAAGGGCCCAGACACCATTAGATTTTTTAAAAACTGCTCAGTTGATTGTGGGTGCACCCAGGCCAGAAAAACAGGAGGTGCTTTGCAATGGGATCTGGGAAGGAAAGAAGGAAAACAACCTGTAGTGAGTTAACTAGTTTGTGCTAGTTGCTTTGACAACTATGGGCTTATCTAGTTCTCCCAACAATCATCAAACCCACTTGAAACAAAGGAAGTAGAGACAGCAAAAACATACAAAACAGCACTGAAAGGTAGATCTGCCTGCCGCCCAGCCCGGGCACTCTTCACTGCACCGTGCTCCAGAGCGGACAGTCCAGTAGAAACAGAATGCAAGCTGGGAATGGAGCCTCATGTGTAATCTCACATTTTCTAGTAGCTGCATTAAAAAGTAAAAAGAGGGAGGTAGAGCTCAGTGAGAGAGCGATGCCTAGCATAGAAGGTATGATTGAAAAATACAGTGAATGTTTAAATTAAAAAAATTATAGTAAAAGACACATCGCCATTAACCATACTCAAAATACTCCCCTTCCTTCAAACATGCTTATCCAATCACTCTTGCCACTTTCTGAAGAGGTTCTGGAAGTCCTCTTTTAGGACTTTAGTTGTGCTGTCTTTAGTTGTGAGTGTCTTCAGTTGTGCTGTCACGGCAGCCTCAATTCCCTGAGTCAACACAAAACCTTTACTTTGCATGGTCATTTTGACTTTGGGAAGAGTCAGAAGTTGCACGGTGCCAGATCCGGTGAATTAGGTACCTGAGGACACACCGCAACGTTTTTGTGCACCTGCCTTTCCATTGGATGGCACTTAGCAGCAGCATTCACTGTATTTTTTATCATACTTCATAAAGACACCCACAAATAGAGCCCTTCCAGTACTGCTTCAGAAAGCGGCAAGGAAAATGGAGTCAGAGTGTTTGAAGCAAGGGAGAGGTCTCAGTGGGGGGTTAATGACAATGGGTCTTTTACAGTAATGAAATGTTTAATTTTAGGCATTCGCTGTATATTTTGATCACCCCTCGTACATGAAGCCCTGGGTTTGAGGCCCTGGTTCAATCTCCAGCATTACAAAATTAAAAGTAGAAACAGGTGAAATTAATTTTAATAATATGGTTTATTTAACCCAGTCTATCCATAATATTATCATTTCCACATGTAATCAATATAAAATTATTATTAGGGTATTTTACATTACTTTTTTTCCAGACTGAATCTCCAAAATCTCATTTGGAACTGGCCGTAAGTGTTCAATAGTCACAGGCAGCAGCCAAATCAGACTGTCTACTGGGGCAGTTGACCTGGAATATGGCTGGGCAGAGGATGAGAGGAAGGGGAAAAATTCATGGATGGGGACTAGTGGTGAGGGCTGAGGAGCTTCAGGGTAGCCAAGAGGCAGCAGGGAGCAACCACTGGTGATTGAGTGAGCGCGGCCTGTGAGCTGGCTCCTGAAAGGGCACGTGTGCTGAGGGCTTTGGAGGCTGCTTACAAGCTGAACGAGAGGCCAGAGAACAATGAGAGGTCAAAGAGGGGAAGCCCAGCTGGGCCCTGCCCTCACCTGCTGCTGGAAATGCCCCAGGCAGGAGCTGCAAGTGTGAACTTACTCCCCGCGGAGTTGGGCGGGTCACCCCAGCCAGGCAGCCCTGGCGAGGACAAGGCTGTCAGACCCCAAGGCTGTATTACCTATATTACAGGCCCTCTACCTCCCCACTCACAGAGGTAGACTCACGCCAGACCCCTCCCGCCCACTCCCCCCCACTCCTGCAGCCCATAAAGGGTAATGAAGCTGAAGTTAAAATAGTCACATGAAACCCCACTCATTTGAAAGGGCACCTGCTTAAAGGCCAAATTTCCTGAGCCCAGGTTTATACATTAAAATACAGAACGAACTAATTAATTCAGACCCCACTCACTCTGAATTTGGGAGCAATTCTGCCTCAGGCAGGTCTGAAGCCTTTCCTTTTGCGCTATCTATGAAGGAACGGTTTGCTAAGCAAATAAACAGTGCAGGCCAGATTACAGAGACAGGTCTGGCTGACTTGACTGTTTGTGAGAACTTTAAAAATCACTTTAGCTGTCCCATTCCCAGAAAGTTAATGAGCTCATTACAGCTGGTCCTTATCTGTTTATTTCAGCATTTTGGTTTTCCAAGAACCCTCATACCTATGAGTTGATGTGATCCTTGAATGGGGATCCCATTATTTTTTTTAGTCTCCAGCAACTGAGTTTAGTGCCTGGCACATAGTAGGTCCTTAATATTTGCTGAATCAATGAAGGGAGGCCTGGCAAATAACATTAGTCCCTATGCCAGATGGGGAACAGGAGGCTCCAGAGTTGTTTATAAACAGGTCAGTGCCACGAGGGCTTTAGGGCGTCCCTAGAGCTGGACTAGTCACACAGCCAGTAAATGGTACAGTCCAGGTCTGGACTAGTGCTTCCGGTTTACAAGGTCTCTCCACTCTGTGCAGTTATTCACTAACAGCGCAAAAGCTGGGTTTGAGGAACAGCCTGTTCTTAGGAGCAGCAACAAAAACCCCCCTTTTCTTCTGTAAATTGCCTTTTTCCTGAGGTAAGGAAAGCAGTGAGGCTTGTGTCCCCTTCTCTGCAGCACTTGGCTGTGACACTGGCCTCCCACCACACATGGCCTCTGGGATGTCCGGGCCAGCACAGGTCAGTTTCCTCCCAGGAAGGGAAGAGCTGGAAGAAATGGCTTGCTCTGGACCGATCCGGGCCTGCCTCTTCCAGAGACTACTTCCCCAGGATGGTCTTCATCTCCTCTGCCCCAGGAGCAGCGAGCCTCTGTCCCCTGACGGGGGAGGAGGGAGGTTGCAATGAGAAGAGGAAGACTGTCTGTGTCTCCCCCTGCCCTTTGTTCTGGAGGCTCTGCCGGCTTGGAACGCTGCGCAGGGAAAATTCCCTGCCCGTGAGATCTGCAGGCTGCAGGGTCCCCGGGGAGGGCCGGCCTGGGGCTCTTTCGAGCTGCAGCTGGAAACCGGGGTTGGATTTCAACAAGCAGGGCTGGGGGAAGGCGGCCCGCCTTCTGGCGGTGAGGGAGCCGGCCCTGCGAGCCAGTGGTGCCGACAGCTTCCTGTCGAGAGCTGGAGGCCCACGTGACCGCGCCCCACTCGTCGGATTAGGGGGTGAAAGGCCCAAGAGGGAAGCAGAGCAGGAGGGGCGCTCAGGCGCTATCTGGCCCGGCTGGGGGCTGGCTGAGTGGCAGAGAGTTTTTGCCAAATGACTTCTGCGGGCTCCTGATCACACGGTCCAGCCTGTGCCCGAAGAGGGGAGCTTTGGCTCTGCCTGCGGAAAGGGGCTGTTTGTTTAAAGTCATCCCTCAACCTGGCTACACACATCCCAAGGTGCCTGACAGGAAGGGAATGCAGTAGCCACAGACCTGCTGGGTGCAGGGACAATGAGGACTACGGAGGTGGTGCTAACCTCCCCGGCCTTCCTTCCCCTACTAGTCCCTCTAAGCCAAGTGCACCCAGGGCCAGAGTCATCCTCATAGGGACATGGGGTCTGGTTGAGAAATTCCTTGTTTTGCTCAACAAAGCATTTATTGAGCACCTACTGTGTACAGAAGTGGGCATAGAAATAAACCAGACTCTGATTTGAGATAAAGTTTGAGTGCTATAGGGTGCAGCCTTGGGCTTCAGAGAGCTTCCTGGAGGAGAGAGAGGCCAATAGGGAGTGAGGTCCCCAAGGACTCAACTTAGCAGTAGGTTTCTGGGTACCGTTCCAGATCCCGCCTAGCAGGCAGAGCACCTCCCTCTGCACCCTGTCCTGCTCCTACTGACTAAGAGGTAGCCTAGAACACACCAGGGCAGCGATGGCCAACCTTCTAGAGCTTTTGATGATACAAACAGCTCACTGTGGCACGCAGGCCATAGGTTTGCCACTGCTGCTCTGGGGTGTGGGAGGTGGAAGGGAGCAGCAGCAGGCCTGGATGGGGGTTCGGGGGAGCTGCGCACGCTACCTCTCCCTGGTCCAAGCTCCTTGTGAGGGATGCTGTGGGTGTCAGGAGAGGAGGCGGACAGGAAGACCAACAGCCCCAGGCGAAAGGCCACCCCACCCGCAGCTCACTGACTCCTGAGCCCCAGTGCCCTACTCAAATGCTACCCTGGGGCCAGCACAGCCTTGACCTCTTCCCCTTAGGGATTTCTGGTGCTCTTCTGTCTGTCCGGTAGGCAGTTTCAGTTCTGAGCTCCACCTCTATTGTTTACGTAGCTCAGAGTTCTATGGAGTTAGAGAAACACGCTTTCCTTTCCACTCCAGGTGCTATGAAAAACAGCCGGCCTGAGGAGGGGCAGTGTGTGCCATCACTCTGACGGGCTCATCTGAGTTCTAGAGGCTTCTCCCTCCAAGATTCTGTTGCTTACTCTCTCCCTCAGCCCTGCGGCCCGGGGCCTGGAATTCTCTCCCAGCGGTCTGTTTCTAAGAATGGAGTCATCCCTGCTCAGAGTCCTGCAGGCTGGGGTGTTGCCCCTCTGCCTACAGCCACCAGCCGCCACCTTATCTGAGAGTCCTAAGGAGGATGAGGGAAGAAGGTGCTTGGGTGTGTGACAGGACAATGACCAAGTGGAGGAGGGACAGGAGAGGAGGCAGGCGGCCATCCACTCACCTGCAGGAGGGACTGAAATCTCCCCGCTTTTAGCCAGCATGCTCGGCCTCTGGGGTCTCTCCAGCACCTTTCTTCTCCACACCAAAGATCTCACTTTTCTCTCACTTAGTCCAAGAGCTGCCCACCTGCAGCAGTAGAGATCTGGCTGGCCAAGGGCTCTGCTGATTGCTCTTCAGTGTTTCCTCCTGAGAACTTGGTTCCAAGCTGCCCTCGCTCCTGCATTTTATCATTTTCTCTTTCTTCCTTCCTCTTCACCCTTCTCCTTTTCTAACCTGCAGCCCCTGTTCATCCAGCACCTTCTCCCCTTGGGTCTCTGAGGCTTGTCCACTCCCGCTCCACCGTGGTTTCTTCCTATCCATCAGCCAACAAGTGGTAGGTCAAGCCGCCTCACTTCTCTGGGCCTCAGTTTCCTTGTCTATAGGATGATGGAAGGAGCAGGTAGAGCTGGGTTGCCTGACAGTCTGAGAGCCCTTCACTCCAAGCCTGGAAGTGCCTACTTAGACGGCCTAGTATGTGCACTGGGACCCCCGAGCTCCACACCAGCCCAGCCCAGGGCCAAGGAGCAATCCACTACTGATTCACACTGCCGCAGGTCAAAAGACGGGCTGCAAGAGCACTTGCCTAGCATGTGCAGGGCCCCGGGTTCAACCCTAGTGCCCCCAAAACAGATGGGATGGGGTGTGGCAGAATGGGGGAACCTCATTGCAAAAGGGGGGGCAGCAGGACGGAGTGGAATGAGCCTTCCACCCTCAACTAGTTCAAATAGTCTTGAATTCTGAAAAATTCCCAAATGTTTCAGAGCCAAGAATGCCCCAAAGGAGTGGCTTGGTGTCTGGGGTTACAGAGACGTTGTTACTTCAGCAAAGCATTCTACAAGCCATTTACTGGTTTAATTTAATTATTTATGATAACACTTCAGAGTAAAAACTACACTTGTCAAAATAAAGGGGACTTTGTGCTGCAATGACCCAGATTTTATCGCTGTATTACCTAATGCACCGAAACGTGGTAATCGGCACCAGAGCTCCCTGCAACTTGGGCAAATCAGCACAGAGTAAGGAGGACTAAAATGGATTACTGCTTCCTGGGGGAATTATTTTAAGCTATTTTAACAAAAGGGGGTTCCATTCCATCCTCTGGCTCTTTCGTTGCATCTCCTTCTTTCCCCCAAATAATCTGGTCTCTGTACACGTATGACTGTTTACCATTTCCAGTGTGGATCACCTCCCTGCCCCTCTAGGGTGTCTTCCCCACCGTCCAGAGGACTCCTGTCACCAAACCGTCCACACAACAGGTTCCCCTGTACATGTAAGAAGCCTAACAATTCCTCTCTGTGGAGCCCTCTGCAGGTCCCGGCCTTTCTAAGCCCTTCCTCCTTGCCATTCACCAGCCTCGACCCCTCTCCGGGCAGCTTCTCCTCCTTGGCAGCAAGTTGCTGGCAGGCTAGGTCTTGACCTTTTACCTCTGAGCCCAGAGGGAGCACGGAGTTGGGTGGCTGGTGGAGTGCTGGGTGGTATTTTGCAGATGGAAGGGTTAGAGCTATACAGATAGAGCCTTGGGTGCCAACTCCTGTCCTCACCCAGCACTGAGTCCCTCTTCTCTCGCTGAGTCCCCTCTTCTTTCGCCTGACGCCTTCAGGACTACATTCTTCCTTTGCTAGAAAGGACCTTTGAGGATGTAACCTTCCTAGCCGCTCTCTGTGATGGGACATAGGGAGTTGCGAGTTTCCAGCAGAGTGCAGTAGGCACGGAGTCTCTCCCCACCATTCCAGCAGGCCTGTCAGGACCAGCTTCAGCTGCTCACTCCTTATTAATGGCCCTCCCCCGAGTCCCAAGGCTAACAGGTTCTCTCAGTACCCCACTGCCTCCCTCAGCCCTGTCCCTCCATTTTTCACAGCAGTGACAGAGGTGATGACAACTTAGGTGACCCACAGCCAAATAAGTGATGAGTATCCAAAATAAGGAATGGAAACATACCTGGTAGAAGACCGCATCCAACCATCCAACCATCCACATAGTGACTTATTGCTAAGAGGATAAAACATAAAACAAAACAGCAACAACAAAAACCCTGCTTTCTGCCCACCAGGGGGTTAAAATCTAACTGGGGAGACAGAGAGTACTTATAATTCTGCCTGCAACCTTGTTCTTCATCCTCACCCATCCCCTCTGTAATAAGAATCATTTCCCACGTTGTCAACACTTTTTATTTACCAGGCACCTCCCATGTGAGCTGCAGCTTCTCCTAAAGAAAGAATATTCCATGATTTTGCCATATCTAAAACCAAATGGGACCAGGTGTACCCCCAGGGCCCACCTGCCCCTGCCCAGGTGGGTCCTAGTAGAGGAACTTCCCGGGCCCATGGCCTGCAAATTGACATCTCCCTGGGGGTGTTTGCTAAGAAGCCAGGAATTTTCAAGGAGGACTTAATGAGCCACAGAGTCAGAGATGTTGAGAACCACCCAAACCAGTGGCCCCAAGGCTGGCTGCACATTACAGTCATTCACTGAAGGCTCTAAAGGGGAGAATGGTGGTGTCTGGAATCCAGTTGAATCAATATTTCATAAATACTCCTCAGGTGACGCCCTTTGTGCCATCAGGTTGAGAGCCGTTCTGTGCTGGAAAGATCTGAGGCCAGGAGAGGAGGAAGTTGAGCAGAGAACAGACACCACGTGGCTGAAGCTCCTGCCTTCCCACAATGCCCTCTGCTTCTCCAGGCCTTCACAGAGGGCGAGTTCTTTCCGGTGCACCTCCAGAGAGGGCTAGGCCCTGCTGTCCCTGGACACCCGCTCTGTCCCACCCTGAGGACGGTGCCTTGAGCTGCCTGGCCCTTGTTGCATCCTTTCCCAGTGTCCAGAGGCAGTGAGACAGGCACTGGCAGGTGAGGCCAGGGCCTTCAATCAAGACAGGGGTTTTTGTCCGAGTAGGCTGTGATTGTTTGTCTTAAACAAACAGGACTTGTTCCAGGAAGACGTTTGTCTACATGGGGCAGCAGCGCCATTCATCATGGTGGCTCTGGGGCTGGGGTTGAGAAGTCACCCTTTCAGGACCCCGGTCCACAGGGAGGAGCTTGAGGGCTGCTCCCCCAGGACCAGCCTGGAGAAGATGTCAGGAAAGCTAATGAGCGACTAGACAGCTGCAGCTTGTTAAAGAGTGCCCGGGGCCCATTGTAACTGAGACCTTTGAGTATACATCGCAGTCAAATAAACAGCATCCTTCCGCCCAATGGCCGGGCCCTCCAGGGCCAGCCCGGCCCGGCCCAGCCCCTCCTGGCCCTCCCAGCACTATCTCCAGGCTAGAGGAAAACCCAGTCCCCCAGCCTCCCTCGTCCTCTGCTGGCAATGATAAGTTATACCTGGGAGAAGAACCCGAGTTCTCCGACCCTCCCCCTCTGCCTCCTCTAAGCAGAAACAGCTGTATCCCCATCACAGACCCTGCGCCCTGCCTGGGTCCCCATCAGGATGGCACCCAGGGTCCCCGGAGGACCTCTACAGGACATTTTTCTGCTAGGTCAGAACCTCCGGGAACCACTGAGCGCCAACCTGGAACACGCAGTCCCTGACTCCCATCCTTTACCTCTTCTGAAAGGTCACCGCCTCCAAGAAGCCTTGCCAGATTTACCTGAGCAGAGCTGTGGCCTGCTTTCTCCCCTGAGTGAATGTGCGGGGCATGCCTCTGGCAGTACTCTTAGCCCAGGGGAAACTCGGGGTCTCTCTCCCCTGCCACTCAGAGCTTCTTGAGCCCCGAGACCAGTTTCTGTGCACTCTGATCCCCAGAGGCAAGTGTAGTGCATGGGACCCAGGAGCCCACCATAAACGCATGTACAATGGACTCCCGCACTCTGTTCAGGCCTCGATAGCGGCCTTATCCGTTAGGGTCTGGTGAGGGGCCCAGAGCAGCACACAGTAGGTAGGCTCCGTGCACAGTGAGATGTTACCCAGCAGCAAGTGGTACTGGGAGTGAGGGACCAGATAGAAGTCTCAGGGCTGTCCCCAGGGTGCTCCCTGATGCACAGGGACATTTTACACCCATTCTTAGTGACAGGACCCTGGCCAGAAGAAGTCTAATTTGAAAGTGGAGCAGTAGATTCAGGAACACAAGACAGGACTAGAAGTGGAGCACAGACTGTGCCTCACCACAGCGTCTCTTCTCACCACCACGATCCTCAGTTTACCATGTACTCCACCACAGGTTCCATCATGGGTACTACAGCTCCCCACGGTGTACCCCACTTCATTGCTGGGTACCCCGTATCATCACCTCCACTCCCGGCTCCACTAGATCAGGGGTATTCACTGCCTGTAGAGGACTCCAGCTCCTCTCAAGATGTCACATCCCCGCAGTGCACTGCTCGGTCTGTCACACCCTACTTCACCTCGAGTGTGATACAAATGCAATGTCTGACATTCGGGGAGGCTCTGCTAGGGACCAGCGATCTGTCTCTGCAGCCACTGGGTGTGAGGGAGGGACAAGAGGGGAGAGAGAAGACAGCCTGAGGCTGAGCAGCAGCCGGGATCACCTGGTGCCTGTGGGGAGGAGTCTGGCCAAGCCCTCCCACCTTGGAACAGCCCACATCAGGGCCAGCTGTCAAACCTTCCTGAGGTCAATATTCCAGACATTGTGGTTTTGTGCAAATGTGGGAAGCTACATCTACTGTACCTGATACGTTTTCACCAGCGTTATCTGGGTGGTTTGTAGACATTAACACAGTCAATCTTTATCAACTCCTGGGGGCATATAATTGAACTCATTTCACAGATAAGGAAACTTGAGACTCATCCAGGGTTGCATGCCTTATACATTGTAGAGTTGGAATTTGAACCTTTGTCTCCACAACCCCAAATCTGTCACCCCAGTCCACAGTTAGACCCAAAGATCATTATCTTGTGCTGACAGTGAGGGGGGGCAACACATACCGGACACAATGGGCAGATTGGACAGACTTTGATTAAAATAGAGGAGAGCTATGGCTGACAGCAATTTATTGTGTATCTCAAAAGAGCTGGGAGAAAGAATTGTGTATGTTCCCAACACAAAGAGATGACAAATGTGTAAGATGGTGAACATGTCACTTACCTTGATCCAGTCATTACACATTACAGGCATGTATTGAGATATCACACTGTGCCCCATTAATATTTACAATTATGTGTCGATTAGATTTTTAAAATATTTCTAAAACCTCAGTTATAGGCATCCTGCCCCAAGGATGCCTCAGGGATGATCCTGAGGTGGTCGAAGCTGCCCATATTTCTCTTTGTACCAGGCTTGGTTAGGTACAGAGATGTTTTACCTGCACAAGGGTGCCAGCCAATTATTCCAGGGGAACAGACTTCCTGAGCCCCTCACACGCAGGGCTGTCCTCAGGCCCTTCCTCTCAAGCCTGGATCCCAGCTCAGCCTCCTCAGTGTGGTCCTCTTCAGCTTTCTCTCTCCTTGACCTGCCCTTGGATCTTCATGCTGATGCCAGTTTCAACCACTCCTGCCATTTCTTCATGTTCCTGGCCTTAGATCCTCACAGAAGCAGAGCGCAGAGTTCAGAGTTGTACTGTCCAGTGGATTTGCCTCTCGTCTCTTCCTTCTGCTCCCTCAAGGATGCTCCCAGACAGACGCTGGGCCTGCAGCTCAGAAAACTCTACAGAGCCTAACACAGTTCCTGGTCTGCAAGGCTGATGGGGACATTTGGATAAATTCCTTGTAATACAGAGGCCCTCAGCCAAGCGGCCAGGTAGAGGTTGAGATTCCCACTCCCCGGAGGTCCTGCCCGCTGACTAAGCCTGCACCCCTAAGGCTGTGTCTGCCTGGGAAGAGGGTGGGCGAGCTTGTTCCCAAATTGACACAGAGGAGCTGTGTGTGCGCCGACGGGCCTGTGTGCTGAAGCACCTCACTTCACTGGACAAAGGAATGAATGAATAAATCCAACCTATTCTCTGAGTCTCAGCCATAGCCAGAGGGGCAGACTCTCCTTCTGGGTGCTGACCTGACTGCCATGCCTTCTCTGGCACACTTCCGTTTCTGTCCTCTTCCTACGGTCACCTGCTCTCAACACAGAGTGTTTTTTTCCTCTTGTCCAAAGCCGTCTCCATGGGGACTTCCAGTGGTACTCTCCACCTGCTTTTCCCTATTTTTTTGCAGATAACTCTATTTATTTATGATTTGTTTAAATTGCATTAAAACATGACATAAAATTTACTGGTTTAACCATTTTAAGTGTACACTTTAGTGGCTTTAGGTTCATTCGCATTGTCCTGCAACCATCATCACCACCCATCTCCAGATGGGTGGACCGAACCGAGAGTCTGTACCTAATGTGCACGATCTCAGACACTACCCAGGAACTCAAAGTCTCCCTCCCTCCAGTCCTTGTGCCAGGAAATCACTTTCTGTCTCTGCATTTGACTGTTCCAGATATTTCAATTCAGTGGAATCATCGAGTATTTGTCCTTTGGTGACTGGCTTCACTTAGGACAGTGTCCTCAAGTTTCATTCCTGTCGTAGTCCTTTTGTGGTTGAGCACTATTCCATCGTGTGTCTGTAACACGTGTTTAACCATGCATTCTGTCATGAACACTTGGGTGACCTTCATCTTTTGTCCGTTGTCCATAATATTGTGATGACCATAGATGTCTTTTTTTCTTCTTCCTTTTTTTTTTTTAAAACAGGGTCTTGTTATGTTGCCCGGGCTGGTCTCAAACTCCTGGGCCTAAGCCTTCCCGGTAGCTGGGTCTATAGGTACACACCACCACCACACCCAGCTCCTATTTCTTTGAATCCTCTTCATCTTCTTTTACTCCCCCTCAATTGGAAATCCACCCAATATTCAACAACCACAAAGCCTGGGTTTTTCAGACTGACCCCAGTTTCATAATCCCCCCATCGTGGTCCCCACAAACTATTGAAAAGTCCCAGAAATCCTAATAAATCTTCTCTGTCTGCGGCTCATATTTAGAAAAGGCACAAAAATCCTTCATAAGGTTCTGCATTTTTTAATTCAGAAAATGTCATCACTTCAAAAAGTCCCTCCCACGTTCCAGGCAGAACGAACATCTTTGCTCAGCCCCACGGCCTCCAGGTGCCATCTCTGTCCTTCCCTTTCCTGCCAACCCTCTCTGAGGCCTCCTCTCCCCTCTCCTGCTTCCTCACCCCCTGCCACTTTCTTAATGCCCTGCAATCTGGCTTGTCGGAACAACTCGGCTGAATCTGCCATTGCCAAGGTCACCGATGACTTCTTTTTAAAACAAGCTCCGATTGTTGTGTTTCAGGATTGTCAAATAGATGCTCATTGTTGAAAAGCTGGCAAGTACCAAGCAGCACACAGGAGCCAGGAAAGGTCACTCACCCACAGTCACACCAGCCAGAGGCAACCGCCATTAGCGTTTTGGCATATTTCCTTCCAGTCTTTCTTCTTTATTCCAAAAAATTTCTCACTTTTCACTATCCCCTCTTCCCTGATCCCTGTAGCACCTAAAGCTGTAGAATATTTACTTCTTTTTTAAATTCCTTCCTGCAGAGGTTTTACTTCTCTGGTTTCTGTTCCAGTCCCACTGCTCGTTTTCTTTTTGATCTGCTCTCTAACTGAGCCCTGTCAGGATTTAGATGGTGCCTGAGTTCAGTTTCTGTAGAAGTCTCTGAAAGCCAAGTAGTAGTGACCTAGGCCACGCTGTTATCCGAAACCAGGAACAGACAGAGGTAAGGAACCCCAGCCAGCAGACCCCCATCCCACCACCCTCCCCATCCTCCCCATCCTTACTCAGGTGCTGCCTCTTCCGTGGGTGCTCTCTGACTCCCTGGCAAGGAAGGGATATCATGTACCCTCTGTTCTTCCTGTTTCCTCCCAGTGTGCTATTCGTCCTTCGAGGGCCTAGATTACTGTCTGGACTTAGAGCACCCGCTCTGCTTGCTGTGTCCCTCTCTAGACCGTCAACCTCTCAAGAGTAAGAACACTAGCCCTCATCCCCCCTTTCCTGATCTAAGCGGAAAAGCTGGCAGCCAGCTCTGAGGCCCAGACAGAGGAGGCCAAAGTCACTCACCCACTCAGAATGCCGGGCATGCACTAGCCGCTCACTCATCAGGCTTCAGGGCCACTAAGCCCCAGGCCTACTGGACTCTTGGTCCCAAATTCTTTCTATGGTATCACACCAGGGTTGTAATGATGCAGCAGGAGCAGCGCAGTTATGGTGTATCCACCAGGAAACACCTGATGCCCAGACACAAAGAGCAGTGCAGGGATTGGTAAGAAAATCAAGGGAAAAGAGGCCAGCTGGCCTCCACTCGAGCCTGACATTGTGAGCAGACAGAACTTATTGTCCCACCACCTGCCTCACTGAGAACGATAGTTCCACGGGACTCACTACAGCTTCCCGGGTTGGGGCTCCGTGGTCCCCACTCTGGAATGCCACCAGGACGCGCTTCCTTACGCCTACCTCGAGCTCTCCCTTGCAGACATTTGAGTCAGATAAATAGGAGAGGCCTGGAGTTCTAACTATTACACAAAGAGCAGGCAGAGTTCAAAAACAGAGCACACAACTGTGATCAGGAATTCGGGGAAGAGCAACGCACGAAGAGATATGGGAGCTCCGCTGGGTCCTCTAAGGATGAGTAGCATTGACCTGAAAGAAAAACGCAACAAGGAAAAGATGGACACGAGTTAGTACGTGACACCGGAAAACATCCTTCTGTCAACTGCAGCCTGGGGTAAGGCCCCTGGGCTCCAAGAATACTCTCAGAATGATGCCAGAGGCCCTTCCCAAACTTCCCTCCCCTAGAACACCTCAGATGGGTGCCGCAAGAACTGTGGGCTTTGAAGACAAAACAAACCGAGTTGGAAATCCTGGATGCAGGTAATGTTCTGAGTCTCAGTTTCCACATCTCTACAGTGGGGATCATAATACCAACCTGGGAAGCTGTTGTAAGGATCAGAATGCTGGGCATGCAGTAGCCGCTCCATAATGCTCAATACATAGCACCAACCTTATTGATAGTACTATTATTAGCACTATTTTGAGAACTATCATTTCAGCCCTGGGGAAACAGCCCAGTGACTAGACGGGCTCAACTAGATTTCCCCACTCTCACCTCTGCCATCAGCCCTCCTCAGAGGCATCTGTTTTTGCTATGGTGAGGGGGAATCAGAAGATCTGGGTCCTTATTCCACTCGGCCACAAGACCTTGAGTGAAGAATTTCAACTCAGTGTCTCCATGTGTAAAGTGGAGCCAGTAATGCCTGCCCCATATGATTATGGGGAGAATTCTTTATGGATATGTGTTAAAGCTCCTGCCAGCACACCCCAGGTACTTTGTCAACCTTCTGGAAATCCTTGCCTTCCTCCCCACCCTCCCAGGGCCCGGTGTGGGGTCCAGGCCTGGGCTGTGAGTCTGAGTTGCTGGGTGGTGGGGTGGGGTGGGTCAGAGGCAGGGCCCGAGATGAATGCATAAATAACCAGCCATCCTTGTCTCGCTTCAAAAGTCCTGGTCTCCAACCCTTTAATCATTGGAGCTGCTCTTCCCTGGCCACCTTCCAGGGCCCCGCCCACCCACTTCCCATGCAGAGAAGGGCCCAAGGAGGGAGCTCTGGATCTTCGCAGCTGCCTGGCTCGCATGGCATGCTCCTAATCTACCCCAGGAACCCAGGGGGCTGCCTCTCAGCTGACTCACCCCATGCCCACCATCCCTCAACCTATGCAACTCCCCCCAACCTCATGGGCTTAGCTCTGGGTTCCCCACGTCACCTCACTCTCTGGCCAGGCCTGCCTTTCAGTCCTACCAGGCTGAGCAATGGGTTTGACAGGACGGTGTCCTCTTCTCCTTGGGGACCACATTACACTGTATGAGCTGAAGCATCAGTCCCCAAGGCCCGATAGTTCCAAGCATTCTCGTGGGACAATGGAAACCTAATATTAGAAAGTGAGCTGGTCTTGGAAAATCCAGGACATGTGTTTGCCATGTTGGTTCCCAGCCCCCCACCCCCCGCCCCCCCACTGCAGGCGAACCTCTCTTCATGTAAGGCGGAGTATCCCTTTGGGATCACGAGGGAGAAGTATGTTGGGGGTGGGGAGAGGGATTGTATATGAAATCACATTTGGCAACTTGAGTCGTATTTTTTAATGCACTAATGGAGTTGGCTTCTTGAAGAAAAGAACCAGTGATTCTTTTTCATATGGGAATGAATTCATATGGGAAAGAGTTCCAATAGAAAGAGCTATTTTTAGATTGGGGTATACTGGATTTGCTTAAACTGAGGCACACCAATATTCGCTGTGCAGCCCTTTCATTTGAGGTTTCCTTCTCTGAGTGTCCTTGATATTGAAATTCCACTGCCAGTTCTACAGTTTGCACCCCTCCAGTGGAAGTGGACTTGGGCTCCCTTCCCCCTGGATCAGAATCTCTGCCCCTCTGTTTCCCACCAAGTGACCTTACTTGCACTACCGTACAGACTGCTGCGCCAGGGGAGTGAGGGAGACCCCGGGTGGGGGGGAGGGCAGCAATATTGTTCCCCAGGAGAAGGGGTAGGAGGATGACATCAGGTCACACAGGAGACGGTCCGTGAGACTCCCTCCCCCCAAGCCAGAAGTTCTTAAAAAGCAACATCTGCCAGCTTACAGAACAGGAACACATCTACCTGTTCCCAGCACACCATTAGGCCCCGCAAACCTGAGCACATCCTGCTTTTGTAAATCATCTTCAACCAGGGCTCCCCTTGTCCTGGATGAGCTCCCCCCTCCTGAGTTCTGAGCTCTGGCAGACAACGAAGCTGCAGTATTAGAGCCAACCAAGGCACCCTCTTGAGAACCCCCCGCAGGCCATGTTTCCCTGCACCTGGGCCTGGCCAGCCCATGGCACTCTCAGAAGTCACAGATCATAGACTCCTAGGGCCGGCAGGACCCTTAAAGACTCCCACACTTCCAGGTCCCTGTAGTGCAAAAGGGGAAACTGAGGCCAGGAGCAGCATCACTTACTTAGGTCACAAGGCTAGTTAACAGTGGCGCAACCAGCCCTGAGTGGGAGGCTCTTGTGACATGTAGATAGTCCTCCCTCCCTCTCCTGTTTCCCCCTGGAGGCTGCTGGTCTGGCCGCTGGGAGAGCCTGCATTCCGCCCGGGCAAGGACTGTGTCCCTCATTAGTCCACGCCCTGAGCTCTGAGTAAGTGCTGTTGGCTGACTGACGGCTAACAGCATTCTTTACAAAGAAAGGAGATTGAAAAAGAGCCCTGGAAGCCACTGGCTTTCCGTCCTTGTCTTTGGGAGGCAGTGTGGTGCCGGGAAAGAGTGCCGACCTGGGGCCAAGATGCTTGGGTTCTGGTGGAATGCAGGGAGCACACATCTACAGAGTGACCAGCACCATGCCCAGCACATGGCAGGTGCTCAGAAGTAGAGCCCATTATTGGGAATGTCAGTTCTGAGTCTCCCACTCTGGGACCTCAAGCAAGTCAGCCAACGTCTCAGAAATCTCAGGTATCTGGAAAATAGGAATACTTACACATCCCAGCCTGCCTCCCAGGGGAGTCAGCTCCCTCAGGGACCCCACAGTGCTGCAGAGACACCTGAGAGATGAGATGAGAGATCTTCAAGTTCAAGGGCAAGATGGGAATTCCAGGTTGAGGGAGCTACAAGAGGAAGAAAGAAGGTCCTTTGCTGTGGCCACTGAAAGTCCTGAAGCAGCTATGTGCACCCTGCAAACCTCACGTCCCCCGTTAGCACCTACAGGTGGTTTCCGAGGGGAGACAGAATTCACTGAGCCCCTACTGCTTGCCCTGTAACCCTCGTACAGCCCAGGGGGTTTCTGTTATTCTTACGAATCAAGGCCATTGCTCCAAGGTCACCCAGGTATGGAGTGGCTGAGGTTGAGCCCAGGCTGTGGCCATCTCCCCTCCTCTCAGGTCTTCCAGATCCTCCACCCTTCCAGAGAGCTCCTCTCACCCTATCTTTCACCCTGCTCAGTGCCCAGAATCCCACTGGAAGGACTTCTAGCAAGTCACCGTCCCTGGTCACTGTCCCTGACAAGACTCAGGCTCCTGGACACGGACAACTGGTGTTTGTAAAATCTCTGAAATTGAGTACAAGCCTGCGTGTACGTGGGCATGCGTGGGTGCACGGGGACTTTTCTAAGGCGTGGCCTCTAGATCTCATCAGATTGTCCAGGAGGGCTGTGCCCCAAAAGGTTGGAAATCCCCATTCTTGTCCCCCAGGCCTCCCACTGTGGACCCTGAACTCCAGGTGAGACACATGGCTGCAGGCCTGGGGTGGGGCTCTGAGACAGCAGTGGTCAGGCGCAGGGGGCTACTGCCCGTCCTGCCAGTCTCCAGCCCCGGCGCGGCTGTTTCTTTCTCCCCCAACCTCCATGGAGACGGAGCTCTGGGGGTGCTCTAAGGTCCAGCACGGTGGACGGCCACAGAGGGGCAGCCTGGGGTCTGGGCTTCGGCAGGCATCCGGGTGGGGCTGTGGCTAGATGAGCAGCTGGCCCTGGGCTGCAGTGCTGACAGGGTAGAGAGGGTCTGCCCCTCCCCCCGGGTTTGGGGAGACGAGGAGTGAGTGACAGCAGCAGGTCCAAGCCAAGTGGCCTAACGGGGCTCTCGGGCCTCTTCAGCCACCATGGAGGCCCCGGAAATACCGAGGCTGGGAGGGGACCCGGAGGGGACAGCGGCCTGACCTCCTATCACTTGGGTCTCTGCCAGATCACCCTTGAAGCCCTGACCACGCTGATTGCCTCACTCGGGCGCCCTTCGCTGCCATCAGACCCCCTGTCCCTGCCCCGCCCAGGCCCTGAGCTTCCTCCTATCAGGCTCCAACACCATGCTCAGAAAGATCGTGTATGTTTTTCAAATTAATGCAATTAAGAGCATTAAAGTTTGCAAACGATAGAGTTTTTCATTTTCCTTTTATTTGATTAGAGAAATTCCCACCGCACAGTTCCTCCAAATGAAACCCAGACCCGGGGCCCATTGTTCCGAGGGCTTCCATGAGAATGTGTTACCTTTCAATCTCACACACTAATGTGTTTAGCGTTACAGTCCCCCCCGGGCTGCTGCAGGAAGGATCTGGAGTCTTGATTAAAGCGGCCTTTGCTGGGCAGGAATGTGGGCTCCTCCGCCCAACAGTCCTAGAGCGGCTGGGAGTTCGCTAGGCAGAACCTCTGCTCAGATGGCCGGCCGGGGACCTGGTGCTGTGGCACTTGTGCCTCATTGTGAGTAGGTGTTTGCCCCTCTCTGTGGCCCTCCCTCCTGCATGGCTGCGTTAGCCGCAACACGCGCACACACGCATGCACATCCTTCTGTCCCCTCTTTCTTCTCTCTGTTGCCTTCCCCTCTATCCTTTTTGTCCTCTCTTCCTCCCACCTTCTGCTCCCCAGCTGCCCCTTGAGCTTCATGGCAGCCTCCCTACAGTCAGCTGGTCCAGAGGTGGCCTTCAAGAAATCATGCTGCTACTCCCTCGGTCAGGCCCAGAGCACCAAGTCGAAGAGCAGAATTAGAGCCAAAGCTAAAAATTGATTAGAGGAACATGTAAGGAAGGCCTGGGAGAGGGAGGAGGGAGGGTCGTAACCCCTGTTAAAAAATTCGACTGGTGCCAAATTTAAACAGGATGTTAGGTCTACACCCCAAATCACCAGGGGCTCAGCACTGGGAGGCCAGGTTCCTTCCTCTTCCAACTGGGGCGGCTGGTCCAGGCCCCAGGGTGGCCCGTGCCTGGGGACCGGAAGCTGGTGGGACTTCTCCACCACAGTGGCTTGTGTCCTGCAGACCTCTAACAGTCCAAGCTGCGGTCTTCAGGGATGCTGCCACGACCTGGCCCAAATTAGGCAAAACTGGAAAACGATCCGGCTTGCGAACTAGGCTCCAAACTAAAAATAAGCCTGTCAACTCTCAGGCTGTTCTGCTACTCCCAGGTCGGAGAGCTGGGGAAGGAAACGTGATCCATCCTCACCCCTGCTCCAAGCTGCCTTGACCCTGCTACGTTACCAAGAGCCTGAGAGTCGATCCACATACAGCCACAGGCACCCACACCTTGTGGAGGGGAGTGGGCACTGAGGGGGCCTCAGAGGGGAGCCTGCTTCTCCCACAGAGTGGTTAAAGAAGTGGGAAGCTCAAGTTCTTCCCGTGGTCCCTCACGATGAGATTCTGGGTGGCTTTCCCCAAGCCCCATCCTGGATCAGCAAGGACCATTCAGATTCGTAGATAGAAGACTACGGAAGCAGCCTAACCCTGACGAGGCCTTCGGTATGATCTCCCCCAGGCCTCTGCAGAGCCCACAGCCCGGGCAGTTCCTGTGTGTGACTCCCAAGCAATCCACTTGTTCAGGTTTGCTTTCCAAAAAGGCTGCCTTGTGGAGAAATTTGGAGACCGAGGGGGAGGCAGGGAGGCTAAGGTCTACTTGAGTCAAGGAAGATGGCGGGCAAACTAAAGCTATGGTGTTGAGACAGGGAGAAGTGGCAGGACTGGAGGCATGACTCGGCTGGGTCCTGAGCCAGTCCCCTCCTCCTACTTGGGGCTGCTGCCTCATTTATTCTACTCAACCTGAAGGGAGGAAAAGAACCATGTTGGGATGGGAAAGTTGGGGGACTGATCTGCAAGGCTAAGTGAGGGGAGTTCACCGTCCCTTTGTTTGCGCAGACACTCACTCAGGCAATACTTGGCTGATGAGATAAATCCACCTCCACCTTTAAGCTGCACCTCCCCACACAGGGCCCAGAAGGTCTAACTCTTGGATCAGTCCCAGGGTTCTGCCGCAAACATCTGCCAGGGCCAACAGCCCCCAGGGAGCAGATACATAATGTGAACTGCATTTGGATGGAGAAGGCAGTGTGAGGGAATCTGGATTGTAGTGGAAATTGCTCAGGAATTTGGCTTCATGTCTCAGTTGATTCTTCCTAGACAATCACCTTAATGTGGGTACCTCTCGGTCACCCAGGCTTCAGGGAAGGTTGGGGAGGGGGCGGATGATCCTGAAGGTGAATAATCCAGAGACTATGTCTGATTATTCCTGTTGGGCTTTGCCAGTTAGCTTTTTTTTTTTTTCTTTCCTCCCCCTGCTGGGAAACTTGCTTCTCTAAGCAGGATTTTCTTTGACTATTTTTCAAAATTTGCTCAGGATTTCCAACCACGAGCAACGCTTCCCCCAAGATGACCGGGCCGGGCTTTATCCTGAGCTCTGCTCAAACCACACAGACAGCAAGCAGGGGTGGGGATGGGGTTAACTGAGCCAGCCCTGGGGCAAGACACCCTGATGGAGGGCTCAGCCTTGCTATGGACGAGCTCCAGGGTGACAAAACTATCAGAGAGGGCTCTAGTCTCTGGGACCAGTGCCCGCCCATGCTGCCCGGTCCATTTTGGCTTACTCTGCAGACGTGGCCACAGACGTGCTAAGGCTTTAGGAGGTGGCTTCATAAGAAGACAAGTAAGTTTGGATTATATGGGATCAAGATGAGGGTGGTCACCCAGGCGAAAGGCTGGCTCCCCAAACAGGTAGGCAGTTAGGGTCTGATTTCAACTACCAAGGGGTTTTGGAAACCTCGGGTTCATCTAAATCCATATTCCTGGAGAGCTGCTGCACAGATTCTGGACCATACAGGGGAGTCACTCAAGAGCCAGGGCCCTTTCCTGGGGCCCAGGAGAAGCTGGGGAGGGGCATGGTTCCCTCACTGCGCCTGTGCAAGTCATTCTTCCCCATCCAGCTCACCGTCCAAAAGGCTCTGCGGCAAAGAGTCATCTGAGTTTCAATTTTCATGGAAATGAAGCATTTTATCTCCAAACACATGGGGAAGAGTGACTTCCCATTCCTTAACACAGATGGATTAAAACCCCTTTCATTTTCTTGCTTTAAAAAAGGAAATCCCAACACCGCCGCCATTTGCTCTGTTGGATGCCGACTGATAATTCTGACAGCCGGGCCAATAGATCCAGAGCCAGGTTCCTTGCAGCAACTCTGCCTGGCGCCACTCGATCTGCCACAGCCTTCCTTGGAGTTCTCCGGGGGGCTCGGGAAGGACTGAAGTGGGCCAGCAAGCAGTCTGACTTAGAAAAAAGTGGAGGCCTTGAGAAAGAGGCCTGGAATGCTGAATCCAAAGCCCAGTGTCCTCCGGAAGATTTTGGGAAATAGTGTCCCAGCCCAGGCTGCAGTGCTGCCATCAGCCCACACAAGCCAGCCCCGGAGCCACACCAGCTGTGTGCACCCTGCCCAGCGCTCAATTGCAACCCTGGTGTCAACTGACAGGGCTTGGACTATGCCAAGGTTTCACCTGCATTCCTCACTGAAGATCCTTGGATTGGATGCTGACTTTGGCACCATTTCACAGATGGGGAAACTGAGGCTCTGAGAGCTTAGGGAATCTCTTTTGGGTCACACAGCTAGTATGTGGTAGAATCAAGAGTTGAATCCACATCTTTGATTTCGGGCCTGCGTTCTTCATTTCTAAACTAGACTGAGTGATTCAGGTTACAACCCACTACATATATGGTTATGCCATGAGTACCCATATACGCTCTGCTCCTTATATAGATATCACAGTTCAGTTCTATAAACAGGCCCTCTGCTTTCCTGACTCCTGGACCATCTCCTTTATCTGCCCTGCCTCTCAGCTTTACCTCTGACTTTGCCATTCTGCATAGATTCCATGTGGACAAAAGACTCTTCCCTCTTCTGGGCCCCCTTGGTATTTAGTGTTCCCTAGTTGTTCTTAAAGTATGTCTTAAAGCAGCTTCAGCATGAGCTCCTACCTCAGCCCTGCTGAATCAGAAACTCTGGGCACGGGGCCCAGTGATCTGTTTTAACAAGCCTTCCGGTGAGTCTGATGCATGACAAGCTCGAGAACCCCTGGGTTTCCTCCTGCTTCTCCAGACCCCAACAAGTCTTGGTGACAATTAAGGGTAAGCTTAGCTTTTGTTGTGGTCGGTTATTATGAAGGGCTGTTAAGTGGCTAATAATGAAGGGGGTGGGGAGGTAGTGTCAGCTTTTGCCGCTGTTGCCACTGCACTATTTGACATCCTGCTCTGGAAAAGTGGCCATTATCAATTCTGCCAGAGCCAGTTTCGATGCTCTCACTCACCCTCCCTGCCTCAGGTGAAGCCTCAGCTGTGGGATCTTCACACAAATCACCTGGGGCCATCAGAAGCTAATCTCAAACATTCTCTCCAGATACTTGTATCTGAACTGCCTGTGTGGCTCCCTCCTGCCCTCCTCCCTAAGGTGCCCACGGCCCAAAACCCAAGCCTGTTTGTCCTGAGTGTGAAATTGGACAATTCCACTCTTCCTGATGAGATCTCCAACTCTGATTATAGTGTTGTCTATTTCTCCCTTTAAATCCCTCCCTTATTTCTCCCTTTAAATCTCTTTCATGTATTTGAAACACTGATATTAATTCCACACTTGGCTATGATTTTTTTCCCTTCCTGATGAACTGAATTCCTACCAGCATAAGACATAGCCCTCTTTCACTGGTAATGCTCTTTGTCTTGAAGTCTAGTTTATCTGATATTAATATAGCCTCTCCAGTTTTTGAATATATATCATTTTTCATCCATTCATTTTCAACTTATTTGTGTCTTTATATTTAACATACATCTCTTATAGACTGCAAATAATTAGGTCTTTTTAAGAATCTAGTCTGACAATCTTTGCCTTTTAATTGGAATGTTTGGTCCATTAACAGTTAATGTAATTATTGATATGGCTGAATTTAGTTTTATTTGCCCACTCTGTTTTTTATTTCTCTGTTCCTCTTTCCTTGCTTTCCTTAGGATTTTTAGAATTCCATTTAACTTTATCTATTGGATTTGTAGCTATACCTCTTTGCATTAATTCTTTAATGATTGCCCCAGGGATTACAATGCATCCTTAACTTTTAACAGTCCACTTAGACTTACTATTTCAAGTAAAATGCAGAAACTTTGCAACTACAGAGGTTTATAACCCCCTACTCTTTATGCTATAGTTATCATATGTATTACATCTACATACATTATAAAACCCACAAGAAAATGTTATAATTTTTGTTTTAAACCACCATGTGAATTTCAGAGCAATTAAGAGGGCTTATTGCCAAAAGGAATCTCAAAATTGGGAGAGGCCTTTCTCAAGAATCGTTCATAAAGGGAAACCATACCTTTTGATGTATAATCACTCCCAAGTGAAGGTGAGTTTTGGGGCCACAGGACAGAACCACAGCTGATTCATCCTTAATCTTGACTTTGTTTCTTAGGCGTTGTCAGGTCTCCTGGGACCTGATCTTCTGACCCAGAGTCCTTTCCATTATTTCCCACCAGTCCTTGGCATTCAGACCTGAAGATCCAGGAAGAATATGCCTAGTAAGCCACACCTGTGTCCCGCCTGCCTCTGCCTGGCTCATGAAGCACTCTCGCATTTTTACTGGTTGGGTCTTTTCCCCACCCCTCTTCCTAGGTTATAAATCCTGAGGGTAAGGATCTGGTCCTAGGTACAGAGGGTACTCAGACAACTCTGTTAAATGAGCACATGGGTCCCAGGTGCTTTTCCTGGCCCCTTGGAGGGTGGTGGGGTACAGAAGGGAGAATTCTGGGAAGAGAAGGAGGTGCACGTGTATCTGTCTCGGGAGTGGAGGGAAATTGTTTCTAGGGGCAAGAAGTATAGCCAAAAACCTCACCACAGGTTGCTGGGGGTCGCAGAGAGCCTGGGGTTGATGCTGATAAAATGTAGATGTGGGAGTTGAGAGTGGGAAGGCTGAGGGTGGAACCGGGAGGCTCCCAGACCAGGATGTGTGGGAGGAGCCAGGCATTTTACACGCTCACGTGTACCTGAAGAAAGTGTGCACTGGGCCACCCAGAGCTGCTGACACTGCAGCCTGGAGGGCTGAAGCTTTCTAGAGAAACCATTAGTCTAGTGACAAGGAGAAGAATGAAATAACCACCAGGGCCAGGGTGAGCACAGGGCTGGTCCTCAGAGGTGCAGGCCTCGGCGCAAGGGAGGCCAAGAGAGACAATCCGTCTGGGTACTTCTAGGAGGCGCGTGGGGGATGGCACGTGGGGGATGGGCACGTGGACCTGGGGCTGATGGGAAAAGGCCCTTTGTCTTGGAAGAAGGGGCCTTGAGGTGATAGCTTAGCCTAAGCCAGACAGGGTCTCCCCAAGGTCGGGATAGAGGAGGCGGCCACCACTGGGAGAAGGTGAAACTGGGAGTGCCTCTGAGTCACGCTCTCAGCCCGTGCCAAGCGAATGGAATAACACGAGACCTGCAATACCTAATTTCATATGAAATGTGATAATCAAGTAATGTGGCAGATTTTTGCATGTGGCTTATAGAAAATCTGAGGAGGAGGAGAGATGGAGCAGGAACGAGCCGCGGCATGTTTCGGCCTATAAGAGCCAGTTAGCCAGTCTGCCGGGCGCTGCCAGCTGGGGGGAATGAAGTGCCTGTTTTTCCAAGGCAGGGGGAAAATGAGTGACCGTTATTCTGGGTGAGGAATTTATACCCAACACGGTGTGAGGTTAAACAAATCTGCAAGTGAGACTTGACCTGTTATAATAACCATAAGAGTTTTGGGCCCACACCACGAGCGGACAGGGAAGGCACACCTGCTTATGAGACCTACTGTGTGCATGTCCCCATGGCAAGCTGACCACTAGGAAATACTGTGGCTTCATGGGCACTTAAAAACTCAGGGCATTGTGAGATTTCTAGGTTGCTGGAATTTTGCTATTTTACAGCACAGAATAGCTGGCTTTCTCCTGCATGAAACTTCTCTTGGACACTATGTGGTCAGCATGATTGTAAAAAGGCCAGTGCTAGGCCTTCCATTTGGTTTCTGGGGATTCAAGCCAAGACAAGTGTGAATCCTTCCCCCCAAGGAAATGCCAAAAGATTGGGAAATGTGTTTTCCTCCCAATCCAGTCCAACTGCAGCTTCCCTTACCTACATCCAGGGCGACTGCCATTTCTAATTGATTAAGCGCCTGGACAGACAGGATCTTTGCAGAATTCAAAGCAGATTCAAACAAATCCTGAAAGCCAGCCTCCTTCAGGAGGCCTTCTTCAGCTGGGGAGTGTAGAGGCCGCAGCCCCAAACTGGCCTCTCCGGTGATGGTCTCTGGGCTCCTCAACAAATGGGCTGGAGCAGCTGCTCCAAGTCTGTGAGGGGCCTCGCTTCTCCGCCCCACAGGGCAGACAGCGTGCTTATCGTGGGTCTTCGTGAAGTGGGTTGCTTATCCCTGGGTGCATTCTGGGCACAGCAAGGCCTGGTCGAGATCGGCTAGGCAGGATGCCCCTTCCTGAGCTCTACAAACAGTTCTCCTTGGACACTTGGAAGTTTAGGCAGGTCCGTTCTGCTTGACATCAGGTGGGAACTTTAAAACAATGGGACTCCTGAATGCCTGGTGAGAAGCCAAATCACAAGCCAAGCAACTACAGCTTCATTAAACAGCTAAAGTAAGCATTTTGCCTAATTACAGGTGTACAGCATGGTTGTCTTTCTGGTTCGAGTGACCCAGCCCTGCTGCTCTGGGTTGGGGCAGAGGAGACTGCGTGCTGCCCCTGGACTCCTGTGGTCTCTCCATGTTGGCAGTTTCCGTTTTCAGGGCCCTGGAGACCCTGTTCCTATTCACCTCCTAATGGTTCTGTTGTAATGTTTAGCCTCACGGTTGGCACCGGGCTCACGAAAGGATTTCCGCCTCCAGTTTCCAGCTTGCTTCTTACCGCACCTCTCATCACATCACCTCTGCAGCTTCCTCCCTCGAGCTCCTGCAGCCAGTGCCTGTGTCCTCTTGGGGACACAGCCTCCTTCGGGCTCAGGCTGCCTTCTGGCCTGCAGTTGTGTGGGCTAGGTCATCATCGCTACACAAATCCTCCTGGTGATTGAGCCCTTCAGCCACGTGTGGTGGTCAGGGCTAACAGCTGGCATGTCGACACCTGCATAGCTATTTGGGTAACTGCATGCTTATTGTTTCCTGTTACACATCGGGCTTGCGGTAGGAGTTATATATACCTCAAATACTTTGATTAGTCTATCGGAAAAAAATTCCTTCAGCACAGCATTATTGCACTGTCACAACCACCCTGAGCCACTGAATCAAAAGAGTCATAATAGTAGTTTTAATAGTCAACCAAATCTTAATGTATTTTAACAATTAACATGATGATTCATTATTAAATTATCACTCTGCACCTCCGCTCAGCCCCCTGAGGGTTTTGCAAGTAGCACTTATGTGACAAGTGGCCACGTGGTGGAACTCTGACCTCTGGGTGGCCACAAGCCTTTTGCTTTTTGTTCGGCATAGAATGTCCATATTATGCCCCAACACCCATTCCTTCCCATGCCTCCTCGCCGTGGCTCATGTCACCCGACTGCGGCGAGCCCCCACATGCACGTCACCCAGGTGCAGGTCAGTGGGTGACCCCTAAAGAACAAAGGGAGAAAAGACTCAATGTTTCGCAGGCAAGACTACTCTATGCCTGCAATGTGTGGGGGCCATCTGGCTGGATTCACACATTAGCGCGGCCGCCTACGTTTCTGTGTGCAAGCCCAGAAGGAGGTGGAGGGACTGGGACAGGCCATTACAGAGGACAAAGGGCTGGCTTCAGTACTCCCACCCTCCCCATGAGGCACTCAGGGCAGGTACTGTCACCCATCTTATGGATGACAACACTGAGGCCTCGAGGGATCACATGACTAATCTCCAGCCACACCGCTAGTGGAACCCCAAAGAGAACGTGGATCTTCCAGTTTTCTGTTTTTATCTGAAATGAGATAAAACTGACTTTCTTCTTTGTCTCTGGTGAGACCTGTGGCTGGCCCATCATTGCCATGAGGAACAGAAGAGGCAAAAATCAGGCCAACAAAGTGACTTTGGGCACTGACACAGACTCTCCCTGCTATTAACGGGGGCAGGGAAGGCACGGAGCTGGGACAAGAAGAGCGGATGGAACCACTTGCGAAACCCTAATAAATCTGCAGGCCCAGCTGTTCCTCATCTGATGATCCTGAAGGGAAAGTGTGAAATAGTAGAGATGTCACGGGCCTGGGGGAGCCCTTCAAAGGCAACCGGTTTTCCCAAAGACCCTGGAGCAAGGGTGGGAAGTGTCAGGAAATAGCCGAAGGGCACTTACCGCTGGAGGCCTGGGTCCCCAGAGGCCGCAGACCCACACCAGCCTGGGAACACAAGGGGTGGGCAAGCCTCATTCCTAGGGCGTAAGAGCAGAGCCGGGAAACAGGCAGACCTGAGTTCAATTCCTGCTCTACTACTTGCTGCCTCTGTGAGCCCCAGTGAGATAGTTAACTTATCTGAACTTCATCTCTGTCCCTTAGAAACTAAGGCTAATCCTCCTCACCCAGGGTGCTGTGAGGATTAAATATTGCTAATGTATGTAAAGCTCTTGGCTCTTGAAGGTGCTGGATATTCTTTCCCCTTCCTTCTCTTTGCCTTCCCTCCCCTCCCCTGGAATGGAGAATTTGTTGGACCATGCTCAGCCCTGCACTTAGGCCGGGGTGTGGGTGGGGTTCTCAGGGAGCAGGCCCTGGGGGACAAAAGGAACAGCAGAACAACACCCAGTCCTGTGACGTCCTGTGACTTGACTACTCTCGGCAGACAGGGGCTGTGGCCCCAAATCTGGGGGAGCTGAGTTCAGCCTGAACTAAATAAAGGCTTCCAAAGAATAAATGGTGACCACAAGGCAAAGGGTCCTCTGTGCGGCTGAGGTCTGCCAGAGGGAAAAATCTTCCCATAGGTTCCGGCTTCCCGACTCCCCAGAGCCACGGGGACCTGTCCTCCCAGCAGACAGGCTGACCGCAGCTTCAGCCTCGGGGAGCAGGCCTGTGTGGCCCAAAAGGGACCTGGGGAGCTGCGGGCTGCACAATACAGGGGGCTTGGAGCATCCTAGATGACCAGAGATCACACAGAATGGTGCCCAGCCGGCCGCTGTGCACAAGCACCAGCCCTTTTGGCCTAGGACTGCCCTGGGCTGCCATCAGATGGTTCTGGGTTCAAGGCCCGGTTGGGGATCCACAGACAAGCCAGGCAGCCCCTTCGTGGAGCTCCTGTCTGTAAAATGCTAGCACAATGCTGGGTATGATTGTACACACCTGTAATCCCAACACTCTGGGGAGTCAAGGCAGGAGGATCACAAATTCAAGCCCAGCAGGGGTGATTTAGCAAGACCTGGGGCTATAGCTCAGTGTAAAGGCCCTGGGCTCAATCCCCAGCGCCGTAAACAAATCACCCAAAACTAGCAGGCCTGGCAGGGGCCTGCAGATTGCTGAGACCCTCTTCCCATACCCAGGCCCAAACTCCACAGCACTTGCTTCTCTCTGCTTTTTCCCTCTGACCTTCCTCTTTGCAGGGTCACTGGCCTTTTTCAGCTCTAAATCATGTTTTTCAGTCCTGTGGTTTTGCTCTTCTCCTCCCCCCACAGCAGAGGTGGGGAGGCTGGAGACAAATGTCCCCATCTCAGACCAGAGGACCTCGTGCTCAGGCCCGGCTGGCGCAGGGCTCCCTCCACTCTTCCTCCTCTTTCCCTCCATCTGGAGCTTCTACTGGCCTAGATGGGGAAAGAAGTCAGAAGAGAGCAGGCTGAGCCAGTGAACAGAAGAAGTTGCTCTCCTGAAACTAAGACCAGTTTCAGGGGGCAGAGAAAGGGGGCACAAGTCAGTCCCTCTGCTGCCCTCCCCACGTCAAGCTAGAAGAAAGTCCTTCTTCCTACCTAATTTGTACCCCTCCTGCTGCAACTGCTGCCTGTTTCCTTTGGGGGCATGTGAACAATGCCCTCCTAGTCATCCCTCCACTGGCACCTCACAGGCCTTCTCCTCAACTCTGTTCAGCTAAAAGCCCCAGGGGAGTGAAAGTGAACTTTAAGAGGATGTTTAAAGTTTGGCTTCTCATCACCACATCTCAGCTGAGTCCATAAAACCGCCTTATAAAGCCCACTGGCCAGCCAGCTGCCCTCAGCCTCGGGGGCCTCCCTCTTTTATGATCAGCCCCAATTCAGACACCAGCTGGTTGCGGGAACTCGCTGGCTTTTATAAAGAGATGTTAACGAGAAGCATCCCTTCCCCTCTGTCTTGCTCAGAGTCCTCCTCTCTGCCTCTTTCATGTGCTCCTCGTCCTCCAGCCCTGCTCAGCCAGGCGGATAGGTGAAGGCTGGGGCTGGGAGGGTGGGACAGCCGGGTGGCCCTGCGGGAGCCTGTGCAGGGCGGTGTCAGCACTGCTGCAGTAGCCAATCACACTGCATTGTCAGTGTCTGTAAACTGCTCCGTAATTGTGAAACAGTGTTGAGAAAACAAACAATTACCAGGCAGCCTGATAAGAGCTACTGTGAAGCAGCTCAGGGATCCGGGAGGAAGAGGAGGAGGAGGAGCCTCCAGTCCCACTCAGGTCGGGGAAGCCTCGCTGCAGAGCTGCCCCGGGTGTCGTTTGCTGCCTGGGGATGCTGTTTGCTGCCTGGAGAGGCTCCGGAGTTTTCAGAGCAGGCCGGGTGGGGCAGGCACAGGGTCCGGGCTCCCTTTTGCTAAAACACAGGTAGTAGCGTGGGGATTCTGGCAAAAAACTACAGGAGCAGCACAGGATCAGGTTTCTCCAGGACTCAGTCTCTCCACCTGTCAAATGGAGACAGTGTCAATCAGCTAAAAGAAAAGCCAGCAATAGTACTAACTGGTGTCTCTATGTAATCCTGCATCGTTGCCAGCTTCTTTCCTGTGTGTGACCTCCATCCACGCACACAATAATAATCCTTCAAGGTCAGCAGGTGAGAATTTTAATCCTCTTTCGTCAGATGAAGAAACAATCTCAGAAAGGTGAAGTGACTGGAAGCTGGAGGCACAGCCAGCAAGTGGCCAAGGCAGAGCTCCTATCGGAAAGCCAGCTTCGTGCCGCCTGGGGAAGAGCTGAGGGCGACGGGGTGGGGAACGGCAAGGGAAACAGAGGGTCCCTCTCTGCAGCATCTGCTGGGGCTGCACCCCATCCACCCAGGGTGCAAACTAATACAGAAGAGGGGGCTCAGGCAGGTGAGAGGAGCTGGAGCAGGGTATGAGGCAGAGCATCTGAAGGCAGTAGCCCTGGAGAAGAGGAACCCAGGCAGAACCACACTCATGGTTCTTGTCCCCGCTAGGCAAAGGGACAAGAGGCTCAGCCTGTCTGGACTGAGGGGTCCAGCGATCGGCTGGAGGGGGCGCATTGGACAACTGACACCCCATCCCTGGTACCTTTGCACCCTCCACTTTCCCAGGCCTTATTTGCACGTGAAGCTGTGGGGACTAGGGAGAAAATCTACACCCCAGACCCCCCTTTGTAGTCTGGTGTTCAGAATGGAGGGGCAGAGGGACCACATGCTCAAGTACACTTAGTCATGTAGCACCTCACTGTCCCAAACACAGGTACACAGACCTAGGCAAACAACAGACACATCGCATCCCTGCTCCTCTGGGTTCCAGCACACACACGCACGCATGCACGCACGCAGGCACGTACCGTACCTCCCCAAAGACCCTCTGTAGACCCCCAAGCTCGTATAATCAAATCCCTACCCCACCCCACACAACCCTGCTCACATTCGCACACAAGTGTGAACAGTGTGGAGGGTGATTTAGAGTTTATAAACTCTTGTATTCACAAGCACAACACCACCAGGTCCACAACCAAATCCAAGGGACCCGCACACCAAGGGCGTGTGAGTATGCATGGCGCAGTGTCACACACAGCACCCGGAGTCTGAGCTAGGGACCAGAGAGCTCAGGAGCTGGAGAGCTGGAGTGCCCAGGAAGGGTCCCACAGTGGGGCTTCCTGTAAGCTGTCACTCTGCTGTCTGTCCCTCCACTGCCTCGCACCTCTGGCAGATAAGAGTTGACCTCCAGGAACCAGGTTCCCCACCTTATCTCCAAGCCCTCTCTTCCTCTGCAATCCTTCAAGAATCCACCAGAGCCCCAGCACTCACCAGGGCTCTGTTAATATTTACCTCCCCCTCCCCCTTCTGAACCCCAGATAGTGTGGGGTTCAGAAGAGCCACTTAGGCCCAGAGCCCACCGACCTGGGAGAGGGGCCTGTGTGGTGAGGAGCAGGAAACAAGAAACCAGAACCAGGGCTCCGCTCCTGGAGTGTAGGGCCCTGATGAGGAAGAGGAGGCTTGTCCTAGCCAGCAGCTCCTTGCTGTCTCATGTGTAGGCTGGCACTGTACACACCCGTATACATGCGTGTATGCGTGCACACATACACACACACACACACACGCACGCACACACATTTCCTCCGCTGTAATTATAATGGTTGCTCCGCACCCGGAATGGGCCGTGATTTATGAATGGGAGTTGGTGCAGAGAGATTCTGACACCATCTGCTTAGGAGCAAACAGGAAGTGCTTCAACATGCTGCAGACCTGGGGGAGGGGACCCGTTAGTGTAACAGGCTCATAAAAGCCTTCCTAATGGCCACAGGTGCTCTGACACCCTGCTCCCCACCCCCACCCCCCAGGGAAGGTCTGCCTCCTTGGTCAGCCACAGCCTCTGCCAAGGCACCGTGGAGTGGTAGTTGAAAGCAATGATCTGTCCAGCAAATACCTACGGCGGTTTACAATCTGGGTCAGTTTATTCATCTATAAAATGGGCATGGTGACTGTAAAAAGCAATAATGTATTAAACATTTACCACACATCTGACAAGGTAAGAGTGCCTGGTGGTGCCCCTTAAAGCTAACTAAGTCTACCGCAGTGGCTGCAGGGCTGGGACCCAGGTCAGCTCACCCTCCTAGGGGAGTTGTGGGAGTCACTGAAATAAACAGTGCAAGCTCCTGGCATATGACGGGTGCCTGGGGTGCAGCTGTTTTCTCCTTTGTGGGTATCTAGCTCTGGAAGCTGAAAGGAGAGTGGAGGGCTCGCCAAGGTCCCTGTGATTAGTGCTTGATGCCTCAAAGGACAGCTCCTAGAAGTGCAGAGTTACAACCCAATGTTGCCTATAAAAAATGATCTGACACCTTCTAATGGCACGCCCAACTGTCCTTGGACCATGGTGATCCTTTTGGGGTCATTTATATGACAGGCTGAGTATAGCTTTTCTCTTATTGCTTTGGGAGCCCCACAATGCACTTTGCTGTGTTTCCAAAGCCTGGTTCCTACTCAGAAGTAAGATCTGTACCTAGGAGGGGAACGGCTGGCTCAAATGGAATTTCTAGTTTTAGTTTTATGAGTAATCTCCATACTGATTTCCAGAGTAGTGTATTAGTTTATGTTCCCACTCATGATATAAAAGGGTTTGTTTTTCCCCACAGCCTTGCCAGCATTTTTATTATTTTGGGGGGCTGGGGATGATCGCCATTTTTTTCTGGAGTAAGCAGCCTATATGTCAATGAACAGATGAATAAATAAAGGAAATGTGGTATCTATACACAATGGAGTACTACTCTGCTATAAAGAAGGATAAATTTGAATCATTTGTAGGAAAATGAATACACCTTTGAAACCATAATGTTAAGTGAAATAAATCAGACATTCGAGCTTAAATATCGTGTGGTTTCTCTTATATGAGAAACCTAAAGTATAAAGGAAAAGCAAAATGAAAGATAGATAATAGGAAACCTTGTCTCCTTAGACAGATCTTTTACAAATGGAAGGGGACCAAGAGACGGAGGAAAGGGGATGAAAAAAGAACTAAGATGTGTCATGTACACGCACCAACTCCCTCATAAAGAATGTAATCATTACGTATTGCAAACATGTACTAATTAAATGAAAGACACAAGATAGAGAACCGTTAGAAGTTTCTAAAAATTAAGAGGTCCTGATCATCCCTCCACCCACCACCTGTTCTATCAGAACGCCTGAGTGCAGCCTGTGCGATTCTGAAAGTTTCTCCAGGTGCCTTCAGGGTGTTCCTTCTCCCCCTTTGCCCTGCTCCACCCTGCCTGAGGAGCTAGCTCTTCCCTTTCTAAATCCTAGCCCTGGAGATCCAGGAACCATTCAGGACCCACTGACGCTATAACCAGGATGTGAGCCCTTCTCCACAGAACCTTGTCCTATTGTCCCCATGGCCCAACCAGAGGGCCCGCCTCCAAGAATGAAGTCTCGTAGAAAACACGGACCTGTAGCAAACACCTGTAAGACTGGTGGAAACAAACGTTAGACAGAACGGCAGCGAATCTTGCCAGCAAAGTCGCCGATACAGAGAAGAGGATGAAGGAGGTGATGATGCCCCTTTGGCTGGGCCTTAAAAGGCCAAGCGGGACTTTGATAGCAGGCAAAGGGAACCAGCTATTTCAGAGGAGTGAGCTGCTATGGTACCCGATGCCCCAGCAAGGTCTTGATACTTAACATCTCTTTGTATTGGCTCAACTTCCCATGTGCAAGTTGAAAGGTAGAAAAAGCTCTACATGTCCCAGGAAGATGAGGAGGGGAAGAAAGGTTCCAGAACAACCCTACAATTTCACTATCCCAAGCTGCAGTTGAGGCCTTTTTGTCCTGTGTCCGTGGCCCATTTCTTAGAACATCTGGGGTCACAGTCCGCCCACGAGGTCCAGTCCTGCCTGTGATCTGGGAGGGGAGTCTGTGCATAAGCCAAGGTTAAGTAGTAACTTTCAGGCTCAAAGAGCAATCAAAGTTAAGGAAAGAGTGATCAGAGGAGCCTGGTGGCAGAAGGCAGCACCTGGCAGGGCTGAAGTGTCACCATCCTTCTGCCTCTCTCTGCCATCTTGTCCTTTATACTTCCTCTCCCACTCGAGTCAGATCTATCCAGCCCTGACACCCTTCACCCAACCTGGCCAACGTCACCTGTCCACCCAGAGACTACCCAACCTCTTTTGAGGACTAAGGCACCATGTTTTTCCTCCACTCCCAAGTCCTCCCACCATCCTGGGTAACTTGGGACATCCCAACACCCTCACATCTTGGATCCTCTACTTCACCATCTCCACGGACCTCGTCCCCACCTCAGCCGCCCACAATCACCTTGCGTGTCACCTATAGAACCCTAAATGCCAGCATCCCTGTCTTGGGCAACAGTTGTTTCCCCTTCTTCACATGAAACGTGGTCTCCCTTCAGAGACTTCTGCAGTGCCCCCACCCTGTCTGTCATTCAGCTCTGGGACTCGAGTGCTGGCTTTGGACGGGGCGTCCTGCCAGGCTGTCAGCTCCCTCCTGGCTCTACTTCCTCCCCCATTGACCTGTCTGAGATTGGCCACGTCATTCATTCTCCCTAGCACCCTCCATTCCCACACCCCTTGGCCCTGCCCTTCCCAGCCCTGGAGGATTCCAGTCATCTGCTTTCCCCATCATGATTCCCAGGCTACTGAAAGGCACAGGAAAATCACCCAACCGTGCAAACTGGTGCCACTCCAGATTTATGGTCCTTGACTTCAGTCCAGCCTGCAGGCTGCTGGGCCCCTGGTGGTCAGCTCCTGTTGCAAACCTTCCCGCCCTTCCAGACTTCTGGCCCGCCCTCTCCCTCACCTATAATCGGTGGAGAAAATAGACATCCTCAGGCCAGAGCTCTCTTGGCTTCCCTTTACTCCTCCTGCCTCTTATCACCCCACCCCACCCATTTCCAGTCTCTTGTTTTCACCCTGGTGGCCTTGCTCCTCCCACCGTTGGTCTTTCAGGTGTCCTGTCACTCTGGTCATCCCTGCCCTGTGTCTCTCACCTGCTCCTCCTCCTCTGCCAGGCTCTGTGTTGGGACTCCCTGGGGCTCTCTGCCCTCTGGTCTCACCCCGCCCCTGCCCCAATAGTCTCATCTACACCCATGGCTTCTTGCTCTGATAGCTCTAATGTCTGGTCGCGTGTCCCGGTGCTACATCCTGGTCTCCTGGATGCTGGCTGTGCTGTAGGTGCCATCAAAGCAGCCTGTCCCCAAGAGCAGGAGGCCTCTTCCTCTTCCTTCTGCAGTCTGCAGACATTCAGTTATAGCATCACCATCCTGCAGCTCACTTGTCCTCCTACCACCTCCAAACGCCGCACCAGCTGCTCCCTGCTCCTGCCTGTCTCCCACTTTGGCACTTACGCTGGACTTCCTACAGTAGCCCACCTGGGCCTTATACTCAGCATCCACCTCATCTGTCCTCCTTCCTGCCTCTCTCCCTGCCAGCCCCATCCCAACACCTCCCGCTCACAGCGGTGCCATCCTGAGCCCTGCCCTGTCGCTTGCTGACCCCTCTGTCCCTTCCTCTGCCTATGCCAGGAAACTATTCTTCTTCCAAGAGCCACTTCAGAGGTCACCATCCCAGCCGCCCCAGGTCCTCAGGCAGAATGAGCTGTGCACCTTTCTCTGGTCTCCTGTACTCAGTTTACCGAGTCCACGGTTGTTGTTGGCCATTTGTTGGTTCCGGTGTGGGGCCTCCAGGAGCCATGCCTGCCATGAACACTGCTGCACGCATTCACTTCTGGGGTCCACATACCTGTGACCCTACTACCCGAATATTGGCGGGATGCTTCTAAAGAGGAGCTTGGGAGCTCTTCTAATCTTCACCAGCACTTGGTTTAGCAAACTCACATCTTTGCTACTCTGCTGAGTGTGTTAGAGGCTCTCACTGGGATTCTAACTGGCATTTCTTTGGTTCCAACGAAGGTCACACACCTTCTCATGCATCTATTGTCCATTTGGATTTCTGCATAATTACTTGATCCAGGTTTCCCACCAAATTGTCAACTTCCTTCATATTGGTTTGTAGATCTTTATATTCTGAAGACAGCACTGTGTTGTTGTATCACAAAATTCTTTCCTACCCCTTGATTTCCCTTTTACTTTTTTAATGGTGTCATTTGAAGAACGTGACTTCTTGATTTTAATGTACTTGAGTTATCAGTCACACCTGTGTGTGCAATACTGGGGCTTGAACCCAGGGCCCTCGCACTGAGCTACATCCCCAGCCCTTTTTGACTTTTTATTTTGAGATAGAGTCTCTAAATTGCCCGGGCTGGGCTCAAACTTGAGGTCCTCTTCCCAGAGTGCCGAGAATGCAGACGCGAGCTACCATGCCAGGCTTGAGTTTATCAATCTTGTCCTTCATGCTTATGTTCTTTTTGTGTGTTGTTTAAGTCATTTCTCCCTGCCCTCAGGTCATGGAGATCTTTTTCTCCGTTATCTTAGAAAAGCTTTATTGTCTTGCTTTTCACATTTAGGTCCACAGAATCCTGGAATCCCACAGCATTTGGTACTTACTTCTGCGGTGCCACTAACACCATCTGTTTATTTGTCTACCTCCTTGGCTAAACAAATACCTCCTTTAGGGCAAAGCGCAAATGCATATTTTAAATCATTGCACTCAGAGGTCCTCACATAGCTCCTGGCACACAGTAGGTCCTCAATAAATGTCCCTGAGTGGCTGAACTGCAGAATCCAAGTACAGCTGCCTCCAAAGAGAGAGGTTCTCTCTTCTCAAGCCCCTACTACTCCCCACTAACTCCTGCTAAATCTTGCTAATATTTGCAGATAAGCATAGACTAAGCACCTACTGTGTGCAGGTGCTGGACACAGTCCTAGCAATGTGCACTATGGGACTCACATAGTGCCTAAGATGGTGAAGTCTCCGCCTCTCAGGAGCTCCTCCGCTGGCCCACATGCTGATTTGGGAAACAAACCCAGTGGAGTTCAAATCCCAGCTCTGCCCTTTATCATCCGTGTGACCCTGGGTAAGTCACTTCAGCAGACTCGGTTTCTGCTTTCCACTTTGTTAAGGGTGGAAATGATGGATACCTTGCTTGGTTGCTGTGAGGACAGCTGAAGAGTAAACAGAAAACTGCCTGGCAGGTGCGCGCTGCACGGTCAGCGTCCAGAGCTTGCTGAGCTGAGCCAGCCGCGGGATGGTGAGTGAGTGACTGGGGGAGGTGGGAAAGAAGAGAGAGGGTGCGGCGGGGGCAGGAGGTGGAGCCTCATACAAACTGCTGTCGGTGAATGTTTTCCAGACAGGAATCCCCTTCAGGGCTCCCTGCCCCAACCCACTGCATTTGTTGACTCAAAACCTCCCCACTGCCAATTTAGCCTGCAGTAAGGAAGGGGGTGGGGAGGAGAGAGAGGTGTGGGAGGGGTGGGACTCTACAGAAAGGGGTCTTTGTCTGAGCACTGTGTGGCATTTCAGATTCAGCAGAGTTGGTTGTGGTTTTTTTCTTTTCTTTTCTTTTAACCTTCTAAAGAGTGGAGTAGGCTGTCTGCAATAAGAGGGATGTAAGCTAGACAGCAGGAAGGACTTCCGGAGGACTCTCTGTGTTGGGTGGCAGAACGATGGAATGGAATCGGCTGACAAGGCCCCTGGGAGTTTACCTGAGGATTAAGCCTCATAGCCCTGTGGAGGTACTGTGAGGGCACAAACCTGAGGTGCCCCAGCTACTCCCCTCCCCACAGAAGTGAGAGGCCTCCAAGTCCAGCCAAAACCTCTAGCCAAGAGCCTCTGGGCTTCCAGACTTGACCTGGGCCTCACATTTCATGCTGTTCTCTGGCTCAGGCTTCCTCTCATATGCTCCTGTTGGGGCAGCAAGGGGTCCTGGATGGCTCTTGTTCCCCCCTGACCCACAGAGGCCTCCCTGCCTTGCTTTCAGGCCTTTCCCACCCCCACTCACCCAGGTCACAGACACAGAGAGCAGCCTTTCCAGGAAGCCCTGGCTCCTACCACCCACCCCAGCACCACCCAGGGCTCCTGTGCGCCTTGACACACATCTGTTTAGTGGTTTCTTTTTTTTTGGCCCTGGGGAGCGAACTCAGGGCCTTGTGCTTGCGAGGCAGGCGCTCTAACCACTGAGCTAAATCCCCAGCCCTGTCTAGTGGTTTCTTGGCTTCCCTCATACACGTGCTCACATGTGGTCACCCACCTCTCTCAGGCCCTCCCATGCCCACTGTCCGTCCCTGTCTGTTTCCTCCCTCCTCTCTCTCTCTCCTGCCACCTGCCTCCCTCCTCTCTCTGCCTTCTGTACCTGTCTTCTTCTTTCTCCTCTTCTACTCATCTGACTCTCTCTTCCTTCCCACAACCCTGTTTCTACTGTGGCCTGTGTGCGTCTGTCTCAGCTCTCTGCGAATTTCTCTCTCCAGGGTTGTAGGGGAGGGAAATCTCCCTCTCTCCCCTCTGATGAAATAAAAGGACGGGATGGCTTGGCAGGAGGAAAGGCAGACACATTTCTCACATGTACGCGGTGTCGTAGGAAAGACTAGTGAGGCCTGATGGAGCCTGGCGCCTCCTCAGGAGAAGGGCAGGGTGGGAAAGATAACTGGGCCTCAGAGGACGGGGGACAGACCGTCTGTGACAAGTCTGCTGGGTGTGGTAGACACTTGGCCTCTCCTGTGAGGTGAGCGTCCCCTTCCCTGACTGGAGAGATTCTCAGGGGAGACTTCGGACAGTTGGGCTCCTTGCTGAGGCCCTGTTCTTAGGCGGCTAAGGGGGGCTCAGAGAAAGCTCCCCACCACACCCCATTACCCCTGTATTTGTCGCTCCACAAGTACCCCCTGTTCTCCTATTAGTCCAATGTCAAAGCCGTATCTTGCCCTGCCACCAGACCACCTGTCCCCAGAGGCCCCCATCTCTGCTATCACCCCCAGGAATAGCTGCAAGGCGAGAGCAGGCCTTGTGGCCTCCAGCCCTGCTCTGAGCCCCAAGGGGTGGCAGCCTAACTTCACCCAACACCTGCTGGGGGCTCTTGCTTCCTGTCCCCACCCCAAGTCCTGAGCTGAGCCCTGGGCAGTGAGCCCAGCACCCCTCAGAGCTCTGTGGGTAGCACCATGGCAGGCACTCCACCCGGCACGTTCTTGAGGACCCATCTTGTACATAGAACAAGGCATGGTGGCACAGGGCAAAAGAATCTGGCCCCAGACTAAAAATCCAAAGGAAGGGAGACCAAGTCCGTGGTGGGGAGGTTTGGACTGAGCCACACAGGGCTGCATCGAATGAAGAGGACAAGAGCCTGCATTCAGAGGCCAGGACCTGCGCTGGTGAGGGGGGACAATGAGGGCCCCCCACGGGCAGTGGTATAAGGCAGGAAGTAAGGGTTATGCAACCACGTGAGCCAAGGAGACTAAAAGGCATCCACACGGTGGTAGGCGGCCCGCGGTCTGCCCAAATGAAAAGATGTCTGAGTTGAGTTCCGAATTCACTGAAGGGGAAGGCAGAGGCAAGTCTGAAGAATCAGCACATGCCGAGGCAGACAGGTGCAGGCGCTTTGGGAAGACGCCAGCTCCATGCAGTGGGCGTGAGAGTGCAGGACAAGCAATGGAAGGAAGGTCCCAGGTGCTGCCCGCTACAGGACTGGCCTCGCAGGCAGCTTTTTGGGGGATGGACCAGCAGGAAGGGAAACTGAGGTCAGGGAGATGGGCTAACCGCTACAACAGTGGTCTTGGCAAGAGCCACAGAGGAGCAGGCCAAGGTCATATTCACAAGATGGGGGCCAAGAGGACCCTTGCAGGGCATCATCTGAGGAAGGCAGAGGCAGGAAGGGGCTGGAGCTGTCTGAAGCTTCCAGCTCGGGCAGGAGGAATGTTGGGAGAAAAGATCTCATGAGCGCTGGTTTGGGGCATGGTGGGGCTTCCTCGGGCAGAACTCCCTCCCTTCCCTCCTGGCAGCCGGGTGGAAGGCGGAGGCCTAGAGAGAGCCTAGGGCCCCGGACAGGGCTGGGAGTGGGCAGCTCGGAAGGCAGGCAGAAACCCAGCTTGGGTCTGATCTATTTATGGTTCCAGCTCCAAGCAAGAAAGGGTAAGAGATGGTTTAGGAAAGACACTGCCTGGTGCCTCAGTGTCTTCTTTCATGCACTACACACACAGACACACACACACACACACACATACACACACAGAGATTTCGGCAATGGCTCTGAAAGCTTCAGGCCAACCAACAAGTATTTTCAAATGCAAATTCCCTCCCTTCTACCCCATCCCCACACAACTGCTCTCCAAGCAGCTGGGAGTGGGGGGGCAGCAAAAATAAATCCCATTTTCTGCTCCTTTTCAGTGCCGGGCTGCCTTCTCCTCTCCACAGATGGGGGATTAGAGAGGCCTCAGGTTCTCCTCTGGCTCGCAGGGAGGGTGATGGGCAGGGCAGGGCCTGAGCTGGGGAGGGTGGGAGTGTTCGGTGACAGGGCTAAGAATAACAGGCTCCATCAGGCCTCACCCTCTCCCACTTGCCATGGCTCAAGTTGTCCGGCGTGTGTGGGAGACAGGCGGACAGATACTGGGTGTCTGTACAGAGTCGTGCGCATCTGCGGGAGACGAGGAGGGAAGCTGGGGGTGCCGGTGGGGGGACGAGCTGACAGGCGAGTGGCGTGGACGTGACCAGGAAAGGCTGCAGAAGGAGCAGCCCTGTGTGACAGTAAACTGGCAAGGGAGACAGGGCAGGCTCGTGAGCTTGAGTGTGTGCGTGTGTGCACGTGTGCATGTGTGGCAGAGCCTGTGGGTGGGGGTGTGCTGTTGTGAGAGGGGCTGTCCTGTGTGTGAAGAAGCCAGACAGGCAGCGGGGAAGGCAGAGCTGGGGCCAAAAGTGTGATCATCAGGTGTCTGTGGTGGCTGAGGTGGGGTGCCCGGGGTCTGGCAGCGGGCCTGGGTCCAGCGCAGGTCCTGGCAACTCAGGCAGAGGCGCAGGGAGCTTCAGCAGCCTTCTGCAGTCTGACAGGCAACAGAGGAAGGAAAGTGGGTGTACACGGGGGTGTGTCGCACCGTGTGCGTGTGCGGCCTGAAAACAAGTGTCCATGTGTTATTTGTAAGATATGCCTCGCATGTACGCCTGTTCCCGAGTGTGTCTGTGTATGTATGATCTGTTTCTGAGTATCCGAGGGCTTCTGTGTATACGAATGTGTGTTCCTTAGTGTGTGCACGTATGTGTGAGCCTATATGTGTGTTCGAGTGTCCATAGACTGTGTGTTTATGATAGGCAGTCTCTGTGTGGGCAGGTGTATAAGGAGCGTGCATGACTACAGGATGGGTGCCTCAGGCCCTCACCGACCCAGCTACTCTCACTAGCCTCTGGCTCCAGCAGAGGGTGAGAGGCCGCTCAGCTTGCCCTTTAAATCTGTAAATTTCCAGTACATGCCTGCAATCCCAGCGCCTGGGAGGCTGAGGCAGGAGGATCTCCACGAGTTCCAAGCTGGCCTGAGCTACATAGCAAAACCCTGTTTCAAAAAACAAAACAAAACAAATTTCCAGTGTAGAGTGGGCTAAAGGTCGAGGCAGGAGCAGGAGGCTGCTCTGTCTTTACCCCTTCTAGGAGGGAGCCGGAAGAACAAGTGTAGTATCTGCTTCCCATGCTGTCATTAGCTGGCCTCAGTGTACCGAAAGCATGTGCTGGGAGAGGGGCACACAGTTTGAGTTTCTGCATATGGCTTGCTGATGCCACCAGAGGTCCCTGTAACAGACACGCGAGTGGCCTGTCAAGCTGGCGCCCATGCAGCATGTGGTGCCCTGGCCTCGTCGGAACAGCTGTCTCAGGGGACGGTGTCTTCCTGGGCTTTGCTGGGTCCCGGCCCCCACCAGGTCCCCCCGGCCCAGGTACCCATCCATCAATAACACCACCTACAGGGGTGCTTTAATTCAGGACTTTACGAAGCCAACTAAATGGTTCGTTGAGAATGACTAAACTCAACCCTGGAAAGAAAATCATAAACATTTTACTACCTCACTAAGCCAAGCATGATTACATATGGAAACTATGGACGCTACTCAGTGGGATTTTGATATTAATTTCTAATTTCCTCTTTGCTGAGGACCTGATGAAAACCCAGTCTCTCGGTGCTGTCCAGGCTAGAATCAGCATCTTCTACTGCCCATGCAAAACACAGCTTCTCACCATGGAGCCCCCGCTGCAGTTCTGTGCTGGCTGCTCTGGAGTTCTGCCTCAACCCTCAGGCACCAAGAGTGCACTTGCTCAGGCATCAGTTCTGTGCAGCCGCTGCCGCTGGTACCAGGGAGAGGTGCCGCAGCCTGCGCACTCTCTGCAAATGCCGGCCTGCTGGCACAGTGTGTGTGTCCCTCCGTGGTTCTGCTGAGCTTCTGTCATCATCCTAACCCCAGCACCTACTGGTACCACACAGTGTGCCTACTTCAGGCCTGTTCTTCTTGCTCTGTGTAGGGGCGCCATGCTCCACAGCACTAGAAAAAGAGAGTAGTGTGCTACTCCCATTTTCAGCAGGAAGCGGAGAGCAGCTTGTCCACCTGGCAGGAACAAGACAGTCTTCCCTGTCCAGTGTCATGGAGGGAGACTCCACTGACCATTGCATGGAACAAGTGGCTTCGAGGTGGACCTGACTCCAGGAAAGGGCCCAGACCAGGGTTGGACACAGGTTTGAGGGTTGGCCCTGTTGCGATGACTTTGGGAGAGGCTTGAGCTTCCTTATCTACAGAAAGGTAGATAGTCACACATTTCTCGGAGGCAGTGTGAGATTTAAAGGAAATGACAGATGAAGCCCCTGCCCCAGTGGGCAATCAGTAAATGGCACTTAGCACTATTACTCCTCTTAGACGGGACTTAGAGCTCAAGGTGTCTCCCAGACTCTGGATGTGCATCAGTTACTGGGAGACTGTTAAATGGGGCCCAGCCCTGGTCCCCTAGCTCCCCCATTTCTAGAGCTGGGCAGTTTGTGGGAAAGACTGGGCTCCCCCACCTCCTGCCCCTCTTCTTGCCTTTCAGAGCTGGGGGCCTCCATGTGCGCCGAGCTCCGGGAGGCCGTTCCAGGTGAGGGCCCGATTGAGTTTGACATCGTCCTCACCGGAGAGCTCCCTGGCCGCCGCTTTGGTTTTGATTACAGGCGGCCTGGCACCGGGTAGCCACGGCCTGTTCACCTGAACCGCAGGCACGAGGCACAGATGCTAATTACACGGCTAAGTACTTGCAGATTTCCCAGGAACAACAAAGATAATTTGTTTGCTCCATGGCTTGTTAGGAGGGAAGCTGGGCTCCGGTGACTGGGTGGCGTGTAGATTAGGCCCATGGCCTTTCACCTCCCCCTGCCCCAGCCCACTGGTTCTTCCAGCTGTGCTGATTAGAAGCGGGTGAAATCAAGTTTCCCCCCTCGTCCCCCATGACCAACAGGCTGGGAGAAGAGGGGGAGGGAAGGGTGATCCAACCAAGAGGCAGAGCCAGACTGAGAACGTCCAGCAGGGGACCCACCCTGCCCAGGGCGGTGGGGACAGAGCAGACAAAGAGCAGGAAGCAGGGGCTTTTTCAGCATATGCACGGTGTGGCCCTCCTTGCTTCTTGGGGACACAGAAGCTCAGTCCAAGCAGGGTAGGAGGGGACAAGAAGGAGTCGTTCGGGGCTGTAGGTGCTGGGGCAGCAGGGAGGTGGCCTTAAGACCCCTGAGACCCAGCTATCTCCCAGATCTGAACAGCTTTGTGGAAGAGAAGCCACGGTAGAAATTAGAGCCCATCTGCTGAGGAACAACTCAAAAACATCTACCAGAAGTCTGTCCCCAGGCTGGAGGAATTGTAATCGTCCTCTCTCCTTGGCTGCCTTCTGCCTGGAGGAACGAGGAGAGTGGGATAATTACTACAATCATTGTTAATGTTGTTAGCCCTTATGCTTTTATGTGTCTTAATGGTTTCTATCCACTAATAGTCACTATTTATCAATGGCCTACTGTGTGCCAGACAAGGACATAGGCGCTCTGCATCTATGATTAGGCTGGTGAGGCAGAGATCATTAGGTGCATATTACAGGTGAAGAAATGGATGTTCCAAGAGATCAAGTGCAGAATAAGATGCAGAACAAGGGACTGCACCTAGGGGCCTTTGTCACCCCCGGGCCTCGAACTGTCCCCCAGAGCCCCTTCCTGGAGAGAGATGTGGGAGCCAAGTCAGAGCTGGAGCACACCCCAGCACAAGGTTTTCTCAGAGAGGACGCTGCATGGGGACAGAGTGTGTGACCCCTAAAGCAGGAGCTACAGTGAGCAGCCTCACAAGGGTGTCCAATCAGAGTAGACACCCTGTCCCAGCCTTAGCTGCAAGGACCACGGAAGGTGGATGGAAACTGACTGGGAACAGAGGCCGTCCACCATGGGGAAGCACACAGGAGATGTGGGGTGGCGAGGGTGCAAGGCCCCCGTGCTGGAGAATTGGGGGCAGGGGACGATGAGCGAAATATCGAGGCTGCCCAGGACCGCTGCCCTCCAGAGACCTGGGCTGACTCATGCGGCATCTTTGCTTTCTAGTTTCACTCATCAACACGCTTCCACGCTTCCTTTAAAAATGGCTGATGAGTTGCTAGTTTGGGAGACTGTGTTCAAGGTCAGTAACTTCTGCCCACGGCCACTCCCTCCCATGTCTACTTCCTCTCCTGGGCCTAAGACAATGGCCACCTCGGATGCTGAGAAGGAAACCTCTCCTGCCGTCATTTGCTGTGCCCAGCATAGTCCTGTTGACCATATTTGTGTTCTTTCCCATTAAAGTGACTCTTTAAACCCCTGGCAGATTTTATCTTTGTTTCTTGGTAAGAGCTTTCAAATAAGCACCTTCAACCAGAGGAAAAAAGTCCTTTGGCAGAGTCAGTCCTAATTTTGGCCTGGGGAACGTGCAGGACAGCCCTGGGGCTAGTTCAGCTCCCCCGCTGCAGACTTTTCTGGAGGGAGGCCAGGCTGACTCTGGCCACCTGCAGACAGCACCCTGAGCACTTGAGGCCTCAGCAGGCCCTACAGCCTCATAGCCCAGAAACAGAGGCTCCATGTAAGTGGCTGGCAGTGTCCGTTCAGTCACTCAGGCACAATCAAGGACCCAGGTTCTTTCTGTCTTTCCTTCCTGCTACCTACACCATTTTGGTTTTCTGTCCTCATGCTTGTCCAACTGTATACTCTTAATGTGGCTGCTGCAGCTCCTGGCATTACATCTGCATTCAGGGCAAGAAGAAGAAAAAATGTTTGTTTAATCAAGAAACCAAAAACCTTCAAATTCCCATTTGAAAGATTTAATAAACTGGTTAAAAACAAAGGCAGGCAGGCAGGCAGGAAGGGAGGGAGGGAGGGAGGGAGAGAGGGAGCCAAGGAGGAAGGAAGGCACTCTGTGACCATTAGTCATGGTATGTCAATTTGAATGGATTAAGAAATGCTCAGATTAGTGGAGTACGGTGTTGCATGTATCTGTGGATGATTGACATGCAGGCCAGCAAACTGAGGGTGGAAGACCTGCCCCAGGTAGCACCAACCAATAGGCTTGAAGCCTGGACAAGATGAAAGGGAGACGGAGAAGGAAGTGTCCCCATTTTGGAAGACCTCCAGTCCTCATCATCACCTTTGAACATTAGTCTTCAGTTTGTTCAGCCTTCCACATAGGTTCACACTTGCACCCCTCCAGGGAGATTCCAAGCCTTCAACCTCGGACTGGTGCAGCCCTCCTTGATCCCTGCTATTCTGCGGCTTCCATCTTCTTGGGCTGAGCAGCTACTGCAACCTCTGGCTCTCCAGAAGCCACTGTGGACGCTCCTGCCTCTGCTCTCCCCCTAGTAAATCCCCTTGCATAATTACACACATAATTTCTATTGATTCGTTTCCTCTGGAGAATCTTAACTAATACAAATTCCTTCCAGAGCCCACAGTAGAGTCACATGATCGCTTTTAGCTGCAAAAGAAGCTGAGAAAGGGATCATCTGGCTTTTACCTTGAGGATGGCTTCTTGCTTTGTCACCCAACAGAATCCGCCATACAATTCTACATCTCGGCCAGTCATAGCATTCAGGGATGAATTGCAGAAGACCATGCCAGTCAATGCACCTTTATACATGTTGTTTCCTAGACTTGGGACCCCCATCCAATTTCTACCCTTCTTACATTTGCCTAACAAAGCCCTCAGTGTATTCTAGGTCTCCACTTTTAGAAGCAATTTGGCAACATGCTTCAAGGGCCATAAAAGTGTCAATAAATTTTGACCCGGTATTTCCACTTCTGAGCATTTATTTGTTCCAAGGAAATATTCCAAAAGAAAAAAAGAAAAAAGAGAGAGGAAAAAAAATCCAACAGGTTCAAGGATGTTCACTGCAGCACTAGTGGTAAAAAAAATACCCCAACAACCAATGATAGGCGAACAGGTAATTAAATCACAGTACACTCACTGGATGGCATATTGCACAGCCATTAAAAGCTGCCTATTGTAAGTGCCACTTAATAATGTCATCAAGGACCTATGATATAATGTTATTTTTTTTAAAACCATGTAATCAAAATGCATTATTTGGATTGCATACCTAAATGATATGTGCCTTGTAGACAACAAATTGAAGGAAATTCATAAATGTTGTTTGGCTAATGGAATTATGGGTGATACTTTGTTATTCGAAATGTCTGTGAAATGTTATACAGTGTTTAACATAATCAGGAGGAAGAGTTAGGATGAAAAACTATCTCATCTTGCAAGCCACAGCTCAGATGCCATCTCGTCTAGGAAGCCTTCCTCGCTTTTTCCAGCCACGTCTTTTCTGAAGCTCTCCTGGGCCATAATCATGCCTGATTTCCCTTTATTCCCAACTCATGGTGAGGACCAGGACTCAAGAATGGCAAGTGGCGCAGGTCAAGTACCCAGATGAACACCCTAGCGTCGTGGGGGAGGTGAGGGGTCAGGGAATGTGCGGTCAGGAAAGCAGACATGCAGTCTAAACAGGCCCAGGGCAGCGGCAGTGAGCAGGGCTCGAAAAATAGGGGCATAAACTGCTAGATGTTGGGTCACAGCAGGTTTTTCTATTTTAATTGTATTATTATTACCTAAGTAATATTTGCTTACTGCAAAAAATAAATAAGTAGTTCAGACAAAGGCCCCCTTGGCTCCAGCATAATCCCACTCCCCTCCCTGGGGACTGCCAGCCTGGTACATCCCCTTCTAGCGTGTTTTTGAGGTATGCATCCATGTTTATATAAACAGGCCACACCGCTCTGTGACTCGTTCTTCTCTTGTAATGAGACCTTTTCATCTCAGATCTAGAGATCTCCCGCATTGGTGTTGAGCCCAGAAATTCATTACCAGTGTATAGAGTCAAAATGTGTTGAACCCTTCCTCTACCAAAGTGCATTGTCATTGTTTCTGATTGTTCCCATTTCTGTCACCATGGCCACCCCACATCCTTGAGTGTGTACCTGGACCATTTCTCCAGGCAGAGACTAGGAACCGGACCCATGAAGGCTTGGAGCACTTCACATTTTAATAAGCAGATCCACAAACACCACAGCAATCTCCAGTTTTAACCACCAGCGACGAAGGTGTTCATCACCTTTGGATTCTCCCCAGTAGTGGCTATAAGTCCCTAAAATTTTTGCTCATCTGATAAGTGAAAAATATTGCCTCAGTGTTGTTTTTATTTGCATTTATTTGATTGCTAGTGAGGCTGGGCATGTTTTCATATGTTTATTGACAATTCCAAGTCCCATGTAGGTGAACTATCTATTCCTAGCACCCACTTTTCCTTTCAGGTTGCTTATCTTTTACTTGTCTGTAGGAATTAGTAATAGATCTTAAACATTGATTCTTTTCTGTGGCATATGTTGTAGATACCTTCTTCTAGTCCATCACTTGCCTTGTTAACATATTTATGGTGTCTTTTTTCATGCAGCAGTATTAAATTTGGATATAATCAAATTTAGCAATCTTTTCCTTTATGGTTTCTGTGTTTTATTTCTCACTAAGAAAAGCCTTTCCTACCCCAAGGTTATAAACAAATTCTCCTATATTTTCTTTTAATAGTTTTATAGCTTTTTTTTTTTTTTTTTACATTTTGCTCTCTAACCCATCTGGAATTTATTTTAGTGGATGGTGTGAAGCAGGAATCTAACTTTATGCTTTTGTTCTTTCCACAAAGATAGCCAATTGTCTCTATATTTATTGAAGCATCCACTTTTCCCCTATTGCTTCTTTTCCAGGATTTATTGCAGTATAATTGACAAATAAAAATATACATATTTAAGATACACAATGTGATAATTTGATATACATTGCATTGTAATATGATTACCAAAATCAAATTAATTAGCACATCCATCACCTTACATAGTTACCTGGGTGGTGTGCGTGTGTGTGTGTGTGTGTGTGTGTGTGTGAACACACAAGATTTACTCTCTTGGCAATTTTGCCAGAACACAATACAGTATTATTAACTAAAGTCAACAGGCTATATATAGAATTCCCAGAATTTATTTATCTTATAACTAAAGTATTGCCCTACTGCTTTTAAATACCACTTTATCATATCCTGAGTTGCTCTCCAAGCAAGAACCCTCGTCTGAGCCCTCCGTCCCGTGGCATCGCCCGGTGCCCACCTGGCACCCTCTGCATCCGCCCTGCCTGTGAGTCTCTGGATGTGAGAAGGGACAAGTCTGTCTTCACTGTGCTGCGTTTTCAAACACCGTTGGCTCTTCTGACAGTTATTCTCCCAGATTCGTTTTGGAAGTGGCTTGTGAAATCTCATAAAAAACAAAACAAAACAAAAACCTCCCCTCGTGATTTGGTTGGCCTTACCTTGAGTTTGTGGGCTCTGGGCAGAGAGGCCCCCTTCCCATCTCGGGTGCTCCTGGCTTACCGGGGTCAGTCTGGCTAGCTTCTCAGTCTGCTCCCGAGTCCAGTTCCGCAGCTCACTGGCTTCCGGGCCTGGGAGGGCCTCAGCCTCTGTGCCGTCATCTCTGGTGTCAGGTGAAATCGAGGTGAGTTCTCAGAAGATACAAGCCTACTCCTAAGTCACCTCTGTGGTCCAGGAGTGAGCGCTTGGAGGGTCCTCAGGGAACACGGTGTTTTTATCCAGGCAGAGCCAGGGGTGCCGGGGAGCAAGCAGGGTGTGGGGGGGCTGCCACGTCAAGTGCTGTGCCAGTTGCCTTGCGTCAGTCATCCTCAGAGCAAGCAGGGAGGCGGATGCTTTCACCCCCGCTTCATTTCTAAGGAAAACAAGCCCCGGACAGTGAGTTACCCGGACTCGGGGAGCACGGCTCTGAGAAGCTGCCACCCCTCACCCCAATTCTTGCTAGCTGGAACATTGCTCTCGGCCTGAAGTCTGATAGGCCCAGATAGACTCAGCGCCGGGAGACTCGTGCGAGCAGCCAGCACCTGGCACAGTGTCCAACGCATACTGGAGGCTTGTGAACTGGGTGGTGACAAAGTCCAAATGTCACAACAGGACTGCTCCAGATGGTACAGTAACTGGTAGGTGAGTTCAGAGGAAGAAAGGGGCTCTGTGGACTGGGGAAATCAGGGACCGCTTCCAAGCGGAGGTGAGACTGGAACCCTGCCCTAGAGATGGTGAAAACTTAGACAAACTGAAGAAGCAGCATCCTAGAGTCAGAGCTAGTAGGGCCCAGAGTGAGCCCAGTGGCCGGACAGGCAGTGAGACTGAGCAGAAAGGCATTTCCCAACAGCGAGGGCCAGACCAGGCTGGGAAGTGTCTCTGGGCTAGATCGACGCTGGGAGCTCATGGACCCGGGATCTTCTAGGCCTGTCTAGCTGCCCAGCATCCTGAGGTTAACAGCTTCCCCCTCCATGTGCAGCCCTCACAGCCGGTTGCCATGGCACCAAGACACATAGCCCAGCATGGGAAATCATGGGAAGTCAGTGGGCAGGGGCAGGAAAGGGCTGCTTTCCACATGCCCTCTGCCCAACCCACACTGCATGCTGACTTTGTGTCTGTCCACCCTGCTTCCATCTTCCCATGCCACGCATCTGTGTGCGTGTTCATGGGCACTCAGGCAGGAGCTGTGTACCCTCTGGCAAGTATCTCAGCCTCTCCGAACCTCCAGATATATAGGTTTTCAGGTGCGTGCATATTCTCCTGGTCACGGGGTAGTCTGTCTTGCTCCCACAGGATGCTGGAATGGCCTCACAGCATGGCTACTGTTACCCCACACTCTGAGAGGAAAGAAGAAACACCCAGGGTGTGCCAGGTGCTTTATATACAGGTTACCAGGGTGACTTTGGGGGCTTTAAAAACCAAAGCACATTAGTTCAGGTCCTCTAAGAAGCCAGACCCCAAGACGGGATTAGATTTGCAAGAGATTTATTGGGGAAAACATCTGTGCAGGGCAAAGGGATGTGAGCCAGCAGAGGTGGGAATGGTTGCACCTCGATGTGGGTCTGCGCTGGGAGGAAGAGGGGGAAGGAAGGAAGCCTGAGTGGGCAGAGCCGTGGACCTGCGCTTCCAGTAAAGTTTGGCCAAGCCAGGAGGGAGTCCACGAGCTGCCCCTGTCTCAAGGGTTCCTGCAGCACCTCTTGACTCTTACAGCCCAGCCAGGTCAGGCCCTGAGGCATGAAGACGGTGAGTTTGAGACGACCCAGCTGTGGGTTCCTCTGTAACTAACAATGTGGTCTTCACCAGTGTTTTACCAACCCGATTTTCAATTTTTCTACAAAATTTGTCTCCAATACCTTTCTCATGGGTTGCTAAGAAGATAATCTAGGACCAGAGATGCTCTCTCCCCAGCTCCCATGGGTGGAAAACGAGGTGGACTGAGAGCTGAAACAGATCCCAAAAGAGGAAGTTCCTTCTCCTTTGCTTCCTGAAGGTCAAAGGTCAAAGGCCAAGACGATCCCTGGGGCCACTCAAGATGGAGGTGGCCTGTCACTTGCAGGGAAAATTGCTCTCCACCATCATCTGAATGTTCAGTGACTCGTACTCTCATAAAAATGCACAGGTTCTACAATTATCTCAAAATAGTAAGTTTACTGACAAAATTTATCAGCTAAGAATGCTTCAGCTGCAAATATCAGAAAAATCCAGCAAATTGTACTCTTGGCAGTAAACACATTTAATTACCTCACATACCAGGAAGATGGAAGATGGGAGTAGGGGCTGCTCAGGTCCTTACTAGTAATGGGGCACTGGATTGACATCTCTGTATGTCTCTTGGCCTTGGCCTCATCATTACAAGGTGGCTGCTACAACTCCAGAGATCACCCACACACACAATAGAGTCCCAAAAATAGAGCAGAGGGTAGGACATAAAAGGGAGTATTTGCCACTCGTTTCTTCTTCTCTAGGAGAAAAGCCTTTCCCAGAAGCCCTCTTCAAATGCTTTCCTTTCCTCTACTTGACCAAAACTGGACCACTCCTCAACAAATCACTGGCAAAAGTATCTCCAAGCACATGGTTGCTTGAACATAACAGACTCTGTTGGCAAAGAAAATTACAGGGAATGGTCCTTGGGTAGGCAACAAGATTCTCTTCCACAGGAAGAATTTCTGGAAACCGAACGAATCTTTCTATCCCTCCAAGCGTAACTAAGGGCTTACACAAACACCTAAACACATACAGCACAGTGATAAACAGTATGCAATGCACAGGAGCCACACCAAGAAAGGAATCCATTCAGTCAGGGCCGGGCAGGGCTTCAGGGTGAATAGCAGAGTGGACACAGTGTTTTCTAATGGAGCTGATAGACTCTTTGTCCTGGGCTGGGAGCAGACCAGAGACAGCCTCACAGAATCTGAAATGAGGGCTGCCAGGTGTGTAGGAGTATGCCAGACAAAGTTCTGCTTTGGAGATGAGGGAGTCCAGCCTCTGAGAAGCTCTGTTTGTGCAGGTGAACAAATGGCTCTATATTCTTAAAGGTTACAGCTAACAGCTAGGTAACCTTTGAGATGAGCCCAAATCACGCTGGGCTCTGGAATTTGGATGATGCCAGTGGGTTGGGGGTGGGGGTGCAATGAAAAGTTTTCACCAGAGATTAGCTTAAATAAATACCTTTAAATGATTATGGCGACAACATGAAGGAATCTCAAAAACATTTTACTGAGTGGAAGAATGCAAACTACAGGATTCCATTTAAAGTCCTACAGAAGAGGCAAAAGCAATCTCTGGAAGAAATCGGCGGAGAGATTCTCTCATGGGGAAGGGACTGACTGGAAAGGGTTAGGACGAATGTTACGAGATGATGGAAATTCCCTATATCTTCTTTGGAGCAGCGGTAGGTGGATGTAATGTATTTATTAAAAGTCATCAAATGGACACTTAAAATATGTGCATTTTAGGGGTTGGGAATTTAACTCAGTGGTAGAGCACTTGCCTAGCAAGCACAAGGCCCTGAGTTTGATCCCCAGCAGCCCCACAAAAAAGTGCATTTTATTGTACATGAATTATACCTCCAATTTTTTAAACCGGTATTGTGATGGGTGGACCATGGGATGATGTGAAGAGGGAACCATGGTGAAGGCTGCAGGCAGAATCCAGGAGGCAGAGCCCAGGAGCAGATGCGGGTGGAGGAAGGTGCTGCGACAATCAGGAACGAGGCTGCTTGTGGGACTGGATTTGGCACAGGACATGGGAGGGACAGAGAGAACTCCAGATCACTCCCAGCTGCTGGCTTGGGGGAGTGGCAGCCGTCACTGAGACGGAGACCCCAAGAGGAGGCACAGTGAAGGGAAGGAAGAGTGAGCTCAGACGTGGAAACTCTGCGTTTCTGATGGAAATGCTTGGTGGGCTGTTGAATCTGTAGATCTAGATTTCAGGAAAGGGAGACCAGCCAGAGAGCTTGGCCTCCAATGTATGGAACTAGACGGGTCATCCAAAGGGAACAAACTGAGCGTGACGAGGTGGGAAGAAGCAGGGAGGGAGAGCGCCAAGGACAGAGCCCTGGGGAGTACCAACCTTCAAGGGCCGGTCAGAAGAAAAAGTTCCAGTCCTGGAAACTGAGAAGGAAAGGTAAACTAGTGGAGGCATGCTAGGCGGAAGGGGTGGTCACCGAGCCTGGAAGAAGACAGGCAGTCAGGGAAGGGAAGCAGTCAGTTGAGTTAAATGCTTCAAAAAATGTCAAGCAGGATGAGGCTCGGCAATGTGGGGATCGGTCTAAGAGCCACACACTCGGGTGCAAGAGCCAGTGTTCAAACCGGACATCTCCCTACTCCAGGATCAGTGTGCTTTCTGTGGCCTCCCAGACCCTGGGCTCTGAAGAGACGCAGATGTAGCAGAAAATGAGTCTATAGAAGCCCTTCTTCATTCTCACTCAGTTTTAGAGCTTCTGGGTTTGAATAAGTAATGATGGTTCAACTGCACAGTGGAATATTTTTTTAATTTTGTTTTCATGGTACTGGGTATCGAACCCAGGACCTCACACATACTAGGCAAATGCCCTACCCCAAGCTGCATCCCCAGCCCGAGATAGCTGTTTAACGAGACAGAACTGTGCGAGCTTCCGAAAGATGCCTATGCTACCAACTGCACGTTTTGTGAAAGGAAATTATACACATCTGGGAAGATCTACATGAAAATGTCAACAGGGTTAACTAACTAATGGGGACTGTGCATGAATTTTTAGAAGTATTTCAACATTTTTGCTAATCTGTACTTTAAAATTTTTCTTCACATAATAAATTTAATCTAGAATAGAGAGGATACTTAGCTGGATCCTGAAGTAGAAGATGACAGCCTTGCCCGGGGTGAGCCCAGAAGAATGTGTAGCGTGTCCTTGCTGTCGCATCCATTAGAAAAGGAAGGGACAAGGTTCCAAGACTACTCTCAGGATTGCCCGGGTTGGATGGTGAAGTCTTTTTGGAAGAAAAGTTTCGAGATGACAGAAGACAATAGTGGGGACATTGGAATCCCCGAGGGAGTGCTAAAAGGGACCTTGGCAGGATCATCGTGACACGATCCGTCCAGCCCAGCAGATGGGAAACCCTGGGTCTTCCTGAGCTCCGGATCTGTGTTTGCCCAGGTGGCCACCCAAGATGGCCCTCTCTGCCGTGGCACAGCCTGGAATGCTCTTTTACCTCCCTTGCCAAACACATTCCTAATTTAAAGACCTACTCGAATGTGGCTTTTGAACAGCAGCCCCCTCCAGCGCAGAGGTGGGGCACATCACCTGCACACCCTGTCTGCATGCCTCTCCTTCACACCTTCTGCATGATTAACCCGACTCCAGGTCTGTGCAGCTGGCTAGTGGGATCACTCCTCACGCCACTAGGCATCTGGCTTCCGGGAAGTCTCCTCCGTGTGTGAGCCTAGAGCCTGCAGAGCCCTGGGTCGAAAGTAAAGGTCCTAGAGAAAATGAAAGGGGCTGAGAAGGAGCAAATGGGGCTGTGGATGGAGGGAGCACCTTGGGGTGGCCGAACACCCCCAGTGAGTGTCGCTGCCCTCACTCGAGGCTCCAGGCACCAGATACAGGTGCTATCCTTTCCCCACTGCGGTGCCTGAGCCTGGGTCCCGGGGAGCAGGTGCTCGCTAGGCTTGACACACAGCACGGGCGCTAGGAAACACGAGGGCATACAGGGAAGGCCACCTTCGGGAAAGGAAGACAGGCAGGAACTCAAGATTCCCACGCTGGTGCTCATCAGAGGCCTCTGCACAGCCCTGGGAGCCATGATTAAAGGCACAAAAGCTGAGTTGGAGAACCACTGGAACTTTCTAGGGAGAACTGGGCATTTCCACCCAAGGCAGCAAAACAAGCAGAGACTGAACCTCTCCTGATGAATGAGCAGCTTAAAGGAACCCTGAAATTCCTTGTTATCCAGAAGGCTTCCCAGGGAACTAAAATGGTAATGGACATGCCAGAGAAAGTGGAAATCAGGCCAGGTTACAACGAGGGGTACACACAAAGAAATAACAAAAGGCCATGGAGATAAAATCAGAAGAGTCGTTCAGAAAAAGAAATGAGATCTAACTTGCACAGGCAGCAAAAGAATGAGAAAAACATTTTCTGACTATAACAGGCCAAAGAAAGGGGGATAAGGAGATTGTTGGCTCATTTCTAGCTGGGGCAGAGAGAACATCTATAAAGCAATGCCACTAAAAAGCAGAGGCTTTCAATTTTTTCTTAGCCTAAAAAGGTCAGCTGTGATCTGAAAGAAGCACCACATGGAATCACGAGAGGGCAGGAAGCCAAGAGCATAAGGAAAGAACTTGTGTATGCACATCCACAGGCCCTGATGACTTACATGCTTAGGTACTTAAGGAATTGGCCCAAGTTGGACTCAAATCACTAACTCTCACTCCGAGGGGATTTATGGAGAATTGGTGAGGGGCTGGGAGATGAGAGAGACGAGAGACCCAGGCAGGCTGTCCCTGCCTCTCTTTAAACCCAGGAGAAAGCAGATGCCTCTAAAAGTGCTGGACCTATCATCTGAGCTGCTATAATAGAAAACTACTGGGACACATCGTCAAAAAATCAATCTGCAAACACTAGGTCATAAGGAATTAGGTAATAACCAGCACTGCCTTCCAAAGAACACATTCTGTCAGAGTAATCCAATTTCCTTCTAGGACAGAATGATGGGCCTGGTAAATCAGGAATGGCAAGAGACACATAATCTTCCTTAACTTAAAGAGCAAGGCATTTAATTTCATCTTCCATGAGAAGTCTCAAAGGAAAAACACAGGAACACAGAGCCTATGGTTCGCCTTTCTGGGGTTGGGCAAATGGAACGAGTTTGAAGGAGCTATCTAAATGGCAGTTTTTGTGTTCTGGGTAGGAAGGGTGGATTGGTTAAAATGGCAGAGGTGGGGTGGGTAGAGTAACTGTGCTCTCGGTGGTGATTAAAGCATCAGGGAGGCGAGAGGCAGGTGCTGGTGGAGCTGGAGATGCTGATGATGGTGGAGATGACAGTAGTTGGATGGTGGCGGTGCCAGAGAAGTTTCCAAGAGAGGGGAGTGATGCTGGTAGAGATGGTGGTGAGGATGGAGGAGATGGTGATAAATACAGTCATGGTGGTAGAAGTGGAGGTAACAGCTGAGGTGGAAATGAGGGTGATGAGGGTGGTAGAGATGTCGACAGTGGTGGCTATGGAGACGGTGCTAACAGTGGAGATGAAGGGGCTGACTGTAGTGCAGATACTGGCGGTAGTGGTGGTGGAGATAGAAACTAACAGTGGTAGGGATGGAAATGTGGTGATGGTGGTGGTGGTCACCTAGGCTAGACTTGGTATCCTAGTCTGACTTCTGTTGCTATAAGAAAAGGCTACAGGGCAAGTAATTTATACCGGGTATGGGTTTGTTCAGGTCATGATTCTGGATGTTGGCGTTTAAGAGCATTGTGCCAGTACCCACTTAACATGTGCTGAGGCCTCTTTGCTGCACACGGTAGAGGGCATGGTGTGGTGAGTTGGAGCAAGCATACAAGTGCAGGCCTCCCTTCCTTTTCTTATAAGCCCACCAATGGCATCACAGAGACCCACTCTCGTGATTTCATCTAACCCGAATCACCTCCCAAAGGCCCCACATCCCAAGACCATCGCCATACACATTTGTGCTTCAAGTTTCCAACACAGGAACTCCAGGGGACACATTCCCACTGAAGCAGATGATAACTTCGGGTTTCACAACCATCCTTTCAGGAACCTATGGTGGACATTCACCCTAGACCGTTCTTTCCACGTCTTGACTGAGACAAGAGAACGCCAGACTCCAAGACATTGTCTGCTCAGCCTCATGCTGAGGATCACTACTGTGTTAGTCCTG